>BQNB010049277.1:0-42117 GCA_026074375.1 Tanacetum coccineum
TTAAATCTTGTAATTTAATTTGTTTTCACTTAACATGTAATGGTTTAAATAAGCTTTCAATTGTTCTAATAAGCTCTCAATCAGCTGAAGCTTTCAAAAGCTTAGTTGAGCTTATCTTATTCAAATTCACAATTAAAATACCACAGCTTATTATGGAAGGGAAGCCAATAAGGGATGGGCTTTCAGGACCCCACTAGCTTATCTTAGGATAAGCTAGAGCTTATTGATAGCTCAAAAGAGCATTTATAAGCCTTGTATTATGCAGAGGCAATTGTAAGTTTCCTATTTACATTTTCTAGCCTATTTCTGAATTTTAGCTTATAATTGCTTATTACTTGCTTACTTTTGTTTAGATTAGCTTAATTGTGCTTATTTTAGTAGTTTAATGCTTAATATGCTTCATTATTAGCTTAGATCTTCATTTACTCTTCATTTTTATAAAACAGTTTAAAAATCCAAAAATATTAGCATAATCTTATAGTTTATCTTTTCTTCTTATTCAGTAGGTTAAAACTGCTTATTAGGTCTATTATAAGCCGATTATCATCTGGTATCTCTTGTTTGTACATTAAAACTCATCTTCATAAGCTTAAAATGGATTTTGGACTTTTTAAGGGGTGTTTGGCACAAGGCAGTACTTACTCAAGTTAGTACTGCCAAGGCCATTTGGTCCTTAGGATTGGTTTCAGAATTCATTAGTTGGTTTATATGATAGGATTTAATGCTATTTGTAGCTTTGATTTAGCTTACATTTATAAGAATTAGTTAAAGTTAAGTTCTGCTAGTTTAATCCTAGTTCTATTAGCATCATAAGCTCAAGTCTGTTTTGTTTAGAATAACCATTTAGTCTTTTAAATTGAATGCAAACTTCATATTTAGGTTTATATTGATAGGATTTAAAGATGTAATTAGGATTAATCAGATTTAATCATCATTCATAGATAGTCATTAGATTCTGTTAGTAAAACATCAGTTCCTAAAGCTCATTAGGTTTAAATTGTTTCTAGCAGTTAAACTTAGTGGATTTATAGTTACTTTAGTGTTCTATTAGAATAGAAGATAATTTGCTAGGCCTGTATTTGTTAGTATTAAGTTTTAGTTGTTCATATGTCAATAGCTAATTTCTAGCTTAAAAATCAGCAGGTAAAAATAGTTTTTAGAATTTCAAGTTTTGTTCACAAGTAGATTTTAGGTAATTGTAGATCTATTTCAGTTTAATTTTCTTTTAAAAGTTCATTAATCTATCTATTTTTAAGCTTAAAATAAGGAATTTGTCTTTTCAAAAATTAAGTAGTAAACACAGCATACACTGAGTATATAAGTAGTTTTCAAGAAGTTTTTTTCATTAAGCATTTGAGTTTCAAAATACTTTTTAAAAGTGGTTTTAGGTAGCTTATTAGTCAAACTTTAAAGTAGTATAAGCCAAAAGTCCATAAGGATCTTTTAGCTTATTGAAAAATAAGCTCAAAGTTGCCTTAAGGGACTGTTTGGTTAACAGTTATATCAAAGTGCTTATTTGTGATTTTTAGCTTATTGCCATAAGTTTTTGTTTAGTTCCTGTCTTAACTAGCTTATTAGGTTCATGTTTAGTAGTTCATAGCTTATTTAGGTTAGGTTCTAGCTTATTTTAGCTTTTCATAGAAAAAACCAAAAAACACCAAAATCAACATAAGTAGCTTTTTTCATTTAACTTTTTCAGTGTTTATTTGAATTTCAAAATGTTTTTTGTTTATTGTTTCAAGTAGCTTATAGGCCAGGCTTTAAGTAGGTATAAGTTAGATTTTCATAAGGTTCTGTTTGCTTATTAAAAATTAAGCTCAAAAGTTGCTATATGCCTGTTTGGTAGTCAGTTTTAGTAATAAGTGCTTATTAGTGTTTTTCAGCTTATGGCTTGTCATTTTAGCTTAAGTTAGTCTAAATAGCTTATTAGGGTAATATTAGGATAGTCATAGCTTATTTTATTAAGTTTAAGCTTATTCCAAGCTTATTTTGTTCTTTGAGTTTTTATAAAGTTTAAAAAAAGAATTAATATGTTATCTGTTTTAAGCTGATTTCTAGCTTATTAGTGACTTTTAAAAAAAGTTGTTTTCACAAAAACAACTTATTTTTACCTGCTTAATAACTTTGCTTTTTAGGTTTTAGCAAAAATAAAAAAAAGGGAAGAGGGGAAATTGTGGGTGAGCAAGGCTCGAACCCACAACCTCAACCCTCCTCAACCTTTATAAACGACTCAACACACACACCTCTCACCAACGTGCCCTTGGGACTTTTACGTCCAAGTTTGCAAACACAATTGTTTTACCACCTTTTTGAGTTCTTTTTATCATAAGCACTTCGAGTGCTTATTTCCTTTTTCCTGGCTTATTCTTTTCAGCTTATTCGTAGGACTTATTTTTCATACAATCCTTATAACTTTAGTGATTTTTAAGAATTTTCTTAGAATTTTTAGTCAAAGTTTTATATTTTTCGTGAATTAATTTTGTTAAAAACTTTAAAAAATCATAAAAAATAGAAAAATAATCAAAAAAATAATTTTCTTTTTTATAAAATTTTCTTTTATCATATTCTAGGTTTAGGTTGAAATTTACTTCCGTAGGGTTAATATTTTGAAAGTTCACTTTTTAAAGAACGGGATTCAATCCCCGTTCTTGTTTTCTTCGTTTTTAAGTTTTAATTACCCTCGTTTTAGAATTTCCTTAGCATTTACTTTTAAATAGTCATTTAGGATTAGAAAAAGTTTAGAAAAGTATTTAGGGTTTAATTTTAGTGTTCTATATTATTTGTCGTGTTTACTTTATTTCCCGTAATCGTTTTTTCGTAGTTAAATTTAATTGTGCCTTTATTTACTCACTATTAGGATTTTAGAAAACCAATCATCTTCGAACCAATTCAAGTCATTGTCCAAATAACAAACGAGGTCTCAATTTCATAAGTCTTTGGGAAAACGACCCAGTAATCCCTTACCGGTTAAACGTGTAGTATTTTTGTAAGATTTTTCCTACTACCTTTGTCTTCAAGGGTAGTTTTGGAATTTTCTTTACTTTATATTATTATACGTATTAAAACTATACATCACATACCGTAAGCGGCATCATGACCGACTTTCTTGACATCGGTGTTCCACCATGTTAAAGCAACTGAATGGAGAGTGCAAGTAGCAAACTTGACTTGATTCTCAATTGTACAATTACTGACGTGGAAAACACACTCCATTCTTTCAAACCATTAAGAATGACCAAAAACTCCTTCCGTGCCTTTGAAGTTTAATGGTTGACATTTGAGAAAGTCAGTGTAAGTACATTAACGGGCAGTTCATTCTGTCCTTCTAACACCCGCTCCTGAAATATGGCTATCATCGCCATTCGTATTTCTGTCAGCATCACGTGCTGCCAAAGCGGCAGTAACGCCTTGGTTAATCATTGTCTGAAGCTGGGCATTAGTGACAGATTTAGTGTTGGTTGTTTCTGGGGCTATGTCTCTTTTTAGTGCCATTTTCTTCAATCACAAGAAAATATAATACCCGTTAGATTTCATAAAATCATAACCATGACATGACATATACACAATAAGTAAAGAGAGATCACAACACACAGTGAAATATACAACTGAATTGAAGTTAACAATGGTGTAACTAAATCGACATTCATTCATAATAAATTCGATTACAGACATGACATAATACCACCATTCCATATATAATTGGAAAACATACATGATTGGTTCAGATACAAAATGATCACAACGATTAGGTTACAAGATAAAAGAATATATACAACCTAAAGCCATACTAGCCGGGAGTTACCCGTAATACTTAGTAGGCTGTACAAAATAACTAGCCATAACATGATCTAGGAACTGCTACCAGCCTCCTCTGGTGCATCTGGCTGTGCAGGACCTTTAGCTGGTCCCTGCTGCCTCTCAAACTCTGTCATATGAGTCTGACGTCTCTTCAGCAGTTTTAGTGCCTCTATGAACTGCTCCTGTCTCATGCGGTCCGCCGCTAGCATCTTTGTAATTGTCGCCTGTCTCCTGCGGTCCGTTGCTTGTAGCTCTTTAATCACTGCCTGTTGTGCTACCACCTGAGTACGTAACGACATAACCTCTGCACGCGCAAGGTCACTCACATCCATGGATCGTCCCTAAGCTTCTCGAGACATCCTGGACTCAGTCTCCATAAGCCTAGAAGTACGAGCATGTGCACGCCTATCCCTATACAACATGTTGAGCCGACCAGCCATCAGTTGTCGCTCAGACTAATCATCATCCAACCTCGTATAGATCTCGTTTGTGTCTTGCCTAACCCTAGTGGAAAACTTTGTCATCCGTCGACCCAACTCTGTGTCATCAGTCGCTGGTGCCCCTAGCATGTCTACCGGCATCTCATCCCAAGTGTCGGTGATCCCATAACTGACATCCCTCTCTAGATCCCACATAATCTCCCTGTTTATGGTAGTAACAAAACCATAGTCCACCCTAAAACCTCCAGGAGGTCTAGCAGTGGGGGCAGACGAGCTCTCTCGTACCTCGTGTCTCGAACCGAGAGCGATACCTAACCTCTTCCAAGGCGGTAAGGTAACCTCGAGTCCGTCTACTCTATGGTTAGTAGAGAGTAGATGCAAAGGTGGTGTCCCTAATGATGGTGTATCTGGTCTGGTGTGGGAGAGTATGATATGTGGTAATGGTGAATGGGAAGTAGATGGGGCCTTAGCTCTCAGCCGGATTATCGCAGCTCGATAACCCAACGAACGAATAGGACTAGCAGGTGGTGGAGATGATACAGGTAAGGGTGGTGATACTGGTAGTGGTGATAGTATCGGGGGTAGTGGTGGAGAAGGAATCTGAGGCAATGGTGATGACCATGGGGAAAGTGGTGATGGTGGTGGAGTAGGTATAGCAAGGAGTCTGGCAACCTCCGTATCAGACCAAAATGGTATAGGTGGCTCATCTCGGATCGATATCCTAGCAGTAACCCAGTATGCATGATGTGTTGGTGGTGTGGCCGCAGACTCATCGGTCTCAAACGGCTTAGTCACCTCAGCAGATGGGGCATGATCAACAGTTGTTAAAGCAACAACTGTAGAGTCGGCAGGAGCTGGGTGCTCCTCCTCCTCCTCATCCCCCTCAATATCAACATCTTCATCCTCGTCATCATCGGATGACTCATCCTCATCATCGCCATTGTCTCCTCCGTCGGCAGGATAATCGGTAGGATCCTCCTTAGGGTCCTCATCATCATCATCCTCCAGATCCTCCTCAGGATCTGACTCAGGAACATAGCCTGGTAAATCAGCAGTAGGTGAGACAGCAGGTAGTGGCTGCTCCTCAGCTGGAAGTATCTCATCCTCTCGTAGCATGAACTCCGGGTATACAAGCTCCAGAACAAACTCTGGTGAAGGTGGGTACTCAGGACCCGACACATAATCAGGAGATGGCGGGGCCTGAAAAGCAGCTACCACATAGGTATATGGGTCCTCTGGCATCACGGGTGGTCCATCGACTCCCGGTGATCTGATATCTGGCAAATCCGCAAATGGGCTGGACACAGCAGTGTATGTAACCTTGGAATCCTCAGAATCCAACATGACTATATATGAAAATCAAAAATAGCTTATATTAGTATTTAATATAAGACTCTTATAGTAATATACATTTATACCCTAACATGTATATCAATCCTAAGTTCATCTAGTCTTTACCAACTAATGCAACAAGTAGTGTATGTATATATGTCCCGTGAAAATCCCTTTGTATGAATGCAATGTTTGAAAACGGTTATAGTCCAGCAAAAACATTTGACCTGGTTCTCTATAACCTTGGCTCTTGATACCAATCTGTAACACCCCCTAGTTGGGTCGCAGCGGAATATGGGTTGGGGTGGTACTTCATAGATCAATAACACAAGATATATATAAGAACGACCATTAAAAGCCGTTTAAAACTGATACATTGGATTTAACAAATTTTTTGTTACAAAAGCCTGAAGCTTCACTTGTTCAAAATACATATTACAAAGATTCTAGTCCATAACAAATGTTTCCCAAAATGTAATGCAACCAAATCTTTAATGCATGACTTCCAAAATAACGACCACCAATGTATCCCTTGTCTTGTACCTTACTGATCTCCTGAGAAAACATTGCTTAAAACGTCAACATATTGTTGAGTGAATTCATAGGTTTATAAAATGTATAATGTAGGACCGCAAGATTTCCCCATGATAATGCAACAGATGCAAACATCATAAAATGTAATTACGTTTTCCTAAGCTCATGACACTGAAGCTCGACATGTATGAATTGCAATATAAATTGCCAACATTGCCCGTGATGATGTTCTAACCCGAAACATCCTATGTCCGACATGGTATACGTTCGTTGTCCGGAAACCCGGCACAGTGAGCATGACTCACCCGAACGGGGATGTCAATCCCAAATAGATCTATTTATAACATTCGCGCTCACAACAGTAATTGACAGTTCATGATAATGGGCTCAGATGGGTTATCGCTACTTAGGCAAACACGTAATCGTAAATGTGAAATGTCCACTTGCGTCCAATTGTAAAACATGCATATGTTTTTCACCCCAAAACTTGTAAACTATTAAAATGTAAAATGTGGGGCTATGAACTCACCTTGAGTTAATGATAATCCAAATACAACAGAAAATGCGTCACAAAGATGACGGAATGCAACCTAATTAAACGTAGGTCGTATAAGTACTAAGCACATTGATTAACTAATACCATATACAATTCTATATAGCTACATCACCATCTAATCGTGTTTGTGAAATCATATTTATAAAGTTAAAACGTTTATAAATATCTCAATAGCAAAAACGACGTGATTTCTTCGTTTTAAGCCCGTTTTCTTACGTTTCTTATGTCCACGCTTTCGTATTAAGACGAGTTATCAAAATATTACATTTTCATATTTTTGACCTATTTGTGAACAGTACTTTTACTGTTCATAACAGTTTATAAAATTATTTTTATAGATTTAGTTATCGTAAAACCCGTAAATGTCGTATTTTATTCGTTATAGCTCCGTTTTTAGCGATTCTTTCGAGCACGTCTTTGTTATTAAAATTTCTATCATATTAATGGTGTTTTCAAAATGTTCATGTCTGATATGAACAGTAACTTTTATAAAAAATAGTTTTATAAAAGTATTTTTATACATTAAAGTATATAAACTCGCATAATTCATAACTCCTTCCTTATTGATCGAAAAATTGCGATTCATATTGTTTTGGAGTCCTAAAAATATGTGTGATCTGAGTAAAATAATAAACTTTACATATCAGAAGTATTTTATAAATTCTTTTTATAAAATTTCTTTTATAACGCATTTAATTAACGTATAACTTGTAAACTACGTATCTTCCTCGTTATTAATCCGTTTTTCGAGTTTCATACCTTTTTGAATCGTCATGAAACGGTACCATTTTATAAAATGTTAAACCCACTGTTAGATGAATCAAAACAACCCTATATATATCTTTAATATAATCATTATAAAACTTGTTATATATACTTTTCCACTTAATAAAGTAGCCACCAAGTCTTCCATAACTCCTTATAATGTATGAATTGTATGTTTAAAAAGTCCATAGCCATACTTGTCAGTGTCCCAAGATAAAAGTCCTTAACATCTACTTTATAAATCATAAATTTTCTAATAACTTTTTAATTAACTAGTTTATCATATAGTTTTCACACATAAACCCCAAATTGTTACACACTTAAAATCCTAATATAACATATATTACCATACAACATAACATATGAAAAAGTTTATAAAACAATGAACATAAATAAAAATATATTTTACATGTTAAAAGTAACCTAAAGGTGACTTTGCTACAATAGAACATATATATACATAAAAACATAATTATGAAATGATTAGGGTTTTAGATAACCTTAGGTGAATGAGTGATGATTAGGAAAACAAATCACACCCTTGTGATTTAAACCCTGGCTTGAAAATAAAGGGTGAAAACCCTAATTTTTCCAAGAAACCCTAGCTTCCTTTTTCCAAGTTTAATCCTTGTAAAGGCTTAACCAAGCCTTTAAACCTCTTTGGAATATCTTAGATATAGTGTAGGAATGCTTATGTAAGTGGTAAAATAAATTGTGTGGATTGTGTGTGGTGATTGTGGTTGAGCCGTAGCCTATGAATGAGAAACAATAGAGATGGATTTTGTTTTTGGTAAATGAAAGTGTTGTGCATATGTTATCACTAGCATGCAAGAATTATATGGCCATAAGACTAGTCAAAGACACAAAGGAGGGTCTTAAGGAGGTCTTTGGTCAAGACACTATTGGAGCTAGTAAGAAAAATAAGCCATGGTTCCTAAAACTAGAGATTATCCCATGAAAACAAAGAGTAGTGTTTTCTATGATAATATCTTTGTATATATCCGTCCATATCCGGTTTTATCTGTATATAGGTGATTTTATTTTTTGAATTTTGAGTATTGGGTATAATTGTGGGTATTTGTTGAAGCGTAGAAAAGTTTTGGTGGTTCCGGGTATACCTAAACGTATTTTATCGCGAAACCTAAAAACTTTATGCAACCAATAAAAAATAAAATGGATAAAGTTAATAATTATCCTCAGAATAATTACTTAACACTTGCTTGATGTAAATATTTAATTGTTTGATGCTCGTTTACATTAAAAGATAAATTTTAGCTTACGCGATTTAACTTAACGATTACGATTTAAAAGCAAACGCGTACAATACTAAAAATACATAGTGAATTTATTGACATCGTAAATGACCCTAAAATACGGGGTGTTATACATTAGATTTATTTTCAGTTCTTGGTATGTGTAAAAAAATCAAAAAAACTAGAAAATCGCAACAAAAAAGAGGAGAAAGTTTTGAGGATTGTTAGATAGTTGGTTCGTTTAAGCTTAACCGATATTATTATTTGAAGGATTGATTATTCGTTGATACGTGTTATAAATCAACGATGTAAAGTTGTGTATTATGTGGTAGATATCGCCACTATTTGTTGTAAAAGTATGTATTATATGGATGATTAGGAATTGACCATTATGGGAACGTTAACTAAGGGTTGTTTTCATTTATCTTTGATCAAGACATTTTCGAGTCTGGTTCGTGTCTACTAAACATGGGGTAGTCCATGATTTGTGTCTTTTTCATAGGATGGTTAGGAAAGTAACTAGCAACATTGTTCCTTATTTGTTTGGACTTAATCTATTTGTTTTGTTCTTTTTATATAACAACAATCATTTTCCCATACCTAATCCCTAACCTTGGGTCTTACTCGAATGAGGATGCGATAAATTGCATGTATTTATTCCATCATTATGGATGTGTATGTGTGATTTTGTTCGCCTTGTTGGTTTATTACTTTTGGTGAAAGGATTATAAGATTTCATACCCTATATTATTTTTCATCCTAACTTTTAGTTTTACTCGAATGGGGATTTGAGCAATCATGTATGTCTATTCCATCGTTATCGATGTGTATATTTGATTTTGTCGGCCTTGTTGGTTTACTACTATTGGTAAAGATTACTAATTCTATTCTTTAGCTTATTCGAGTTAAGGATCGAGCAATCATATGTGTCTATTCCATCGTTATGGATGTGTATGTGTGATTTTTTCACTTTTTTGGAATATTGGTATTGATAGAGATTGAAAAGAATAATCATCCCTTAAACCTTAACCCAATTTAACTTTTTAATCTTGTTACTCCTTAGCTTTAGTGGTAGAGATGTGTATCCTTGCCAAGCCTATGATAGAATACTCGTCACGACCGAGCAATTGAGTGAATTAGTTACTTGTTACATGGTTAGTAATTTTCCTTTTAACTATATATAATAAAATATATAATAATATATATAATCAAAAAAAAAAACAACAATCAATAAAACCGAGAAGTAGTATAGAATGTTCCCGGGTCGTTTATCCCCAACGAGGCTGGACTGGTGAATCGATACAGTCGGAAGATTGGAGTTTGAATGAGAGAAATGATTTGAGAGTGTGGAAAGCTAAGTTAAACAATAACAAATAAAAACGATTAAGAAAAACCTAAAAATTATGAAATTAAGCTGAAAAACGAGAGCACGAATCCCGAACAAAGGGTCAAAAACCTAAATTTTGCAAATTTAACCCTAAAACAAATTTAAAAGCTAAATTAGATACTAAATGACAAATAACGAAGTTTAAAAAAAACTAGACTGAAAACGGAGGTCGTTTGACCCAAAAACGAGTCAAGACAAAAACCGTACCCGAGCCCCGTTCTTTAAAAATCAAAAAGTTACAAAAATGACCCTACGAAAATTTTTGCATTTTTCCTACAAAATATATGACTAAAGAAAATTTTCTAAAAAAGAAAAATATTTTTTTGATAATTTTTATATTTTTTATGAATTTTTAAAACTTATAACGAAATTAAATTATAAAAAATACTAAACTATTTTTAAAAATTCTAAAAAATTTACTAAAATTACTTGACACTACAACTATCCTACGAAAAATAAGAAACCCAAATTTCGGCTTATAAATAAGCCGAAATTAAGCTGAAACAGCTTATGGCTTATTAAGGCCAAAAAGGGTTAAATACTAAACCCCTTGGGACTCTAACGTAGAAGTCCCAAGGGCGCAGCGGTAACACTTGTTTACAAAAGAGAGGTGTATCGAGGGTAGAGGCCCGGGTTCGAGTCTTGCTCACCCGGGTCACCCCTTGTCTCCTCTCTTTTTTTTATGAAAAACTTTTTCAAACAAACTTGATAAGCTCCTTGAGCTTATCAATTTTTATAACTAAAACTTTTTGAGATTGCTTATAAATAAGCTGAAAAGAGGGGCTTTTTGTTGACAGAAGCTTAAATAAGCTAAAAGGCAAAAATGGCTTTTTCTCTTTGACTCTTTGGACTAATAAGCTGAAATTTGAACAAGTAAGCTGAATGAATTAACTAACCTATCTTAAATAAGCACTAAAGAGCTAAAATCTACAACTAAATAAGCTTAAAAGGGCTTAAACTAGACAGAAACTTAAATTAAGCTTAAGGCTTAAAATGGCTAAGTCTTGGTGAACTGTTGACACAAATAAGCCAAGGAAATGGGAAAATGAGCAAACAAATCTTAACACACAAAAATAATGACTATTAGGAACAAAATGAAGCAAATTAAATAAGCTCAATAAGCCAGAAGGTGGCTTAAACCCTCAGCAGTACTTAACTTAAGAGTTAAGTACTGTTGGTTGTGGCTTTGGGCTTAAATCACAATAAGCAATGGGAAAGTGCTCAATAAGCTATCTAAGGTAACTAACAAACCTAATAAGCAACTAAGGATACAAAAACAACAATTGAAAAGAACTAAATAAGCTGGAACAAAAATAAGCTATATCCTACTCTATGCTTAAAAAAAAGTTCAAAAGCCTACTTTGAGCTTAGAAATAAGCTACCTAGAGTGCTTCCTAAGGTCTACAACTGTGAGGGCTTATAGAAGAGCTTATTGGCTTTTTAGAAAAGCCAAAAACTCAAGATAAGGTGCACAATTAAGCTAGAAAAGTGTGCTTAAAAAGTGGTGTCTAGCACCAGGGGAAACTAAGCTAAAACAAAGGGGCTTGTATTGACAGCTTAAAATAAGCTGTCAAATAAGCTTATAATGAAAAACAAAGTGAAAACAGATTGAAAAGGGCTTAAGGTGAGCTTATATTCAAGATTCCATTTTCTAAAAACTAACTAAACCTGCTGATTTTGGAGTTGGAAAAAGGGCTTTTTCCTTTGAAAAATGACAATCAATACTTGGCAGTTTTGACTCAAAAAATCAAATGACTCAAAGCTCTTTTAATATCAAAGTTATACACCACAAAGGACACACTTTTGAAACCAAAACTCAAGTCTACAAGGGCTTATCCAAATAAGCTCTTGTAGCTTCTTTTAAAACTACAGACTTAAGGAACAATTTAGAAAACTTTGAAAAACACTTCTTGAACTTAAAAAACTTTGAAAAACAGGCTCAAAATGCTTAATTCTTTAAGCCAAAGTTAACCAACATGACACCAACCCATAACAATACATTTTTGACCCGTTTTAGTACTTAACCCAAACACCCCTTTATATTCTAAAAATAAATTTTAAAACTTATACAAACTGATTTAAGCATTCATTTTTAAAGTCAAGGATTAAATAAGCATAGTTAAGCATTAACAAACATATATATGACATAAACAATTAAGAAATACAAACATAAGCTAAGAATAAGCACAAATAAGCTGTTGCTATAGTAACTTTTAAGCAAAAGTAAAAAAAAATGTACCTTAATCCTTGCTCAAACAGGATTTTTGAATACCTAAAGAAGCTCTAAAACCTACCCTTAGCTTATGAATAAGCTTAAACTAAGAAAACCCAATGAGCCATCCATTATTGCTCATTCATCCACAGCTTGATCAAACAGTAACCCGTTTCTTTTGAATTTTTCTTAAACTTGTATCACAGTTTAAAACAGGTTATAGAGAGTGCTTATATAAAAGCTTAAAGGTTTTTAAAGAGACATATGTAACTTAGAACACAAAACATTCAACATTCAACACAACAATCTCAATCAAAGTTAACTCAATCCCAAACCTACTTTATATCCTAAACCGCGGGCTAGAACAATCAAAAACTCAATTAACAATTGTGATTCAAGGATAGCAAGTACGTATTTATAAGGCATTAGTGTGGGCCTATAATACTTCATATATCACAAACCATCCAATATAAGAACACCTATGAAATTTTTGACTAAAAATGCAAACCTATCATCATCAATATCACACTCAAATAGATTCATTATACAAAACTGATTTAGACCTGCTTAAGTACACTAAGTGATCATTAGCCCCTATTGGTTAATTGCTCTCAATCACAAGTTTATTTTTATGAACCCTAAATCGAGTTCTTGTTATTTCGAGTGATTAAGAGCAATCTAACCCAATTCCTTTGTCCCACATGATGTATATAAATGATGGTGAACAAGTTTGTAGTTTACCTTTTGCTTGAAAAACTAGATTTTTGATTCTGTTTCTTTGGAGGGCAGCGGATTGATATAGTGGTTTTGACATTATAACTCTTCAAATCCGCACTCTATTGTGAGTTATAGATTTAGAGTTTGGCACTTTGGTAGAAATAGTTTCTGTGGTTTGAATTGTTTTGCATATGTTTAATTAAACTTTCTAAGGCGTAAACAACACTAAGAAATGACAACCTAGGTCCTTGTAGTTTAAAGCCTAAATCCACTAGCACACAATTTGCATTTAACCCCCTAAAGTTTATAACAAATAACATCTTAAGCTCTTGGAGTTAAAATAAATTAGCTCCCTTTTAAATTATGATCAGTCATGTTAAAACTTTTTTTATTTCCGTGACTTATTTAAAAGATCATTTGAAAATATTATTCCGATAGACCATTACTCCCCGCCTCGAACAAAGACCCGTGTTCTATTTAAAGAGTTGTAGTCTTTGTTTGAGAGGTCAAATTTTCTTTTAAAATCTTTTTGTGATGACAAAGAAAGTGATTCCAATTTTAAGACAACACTTTTCACCTGATTAACCTGAACTTGATTTGTAAAATCAATATTTATTAGAAAAATTATTTCGGCTTCCTTAAAGTAGATTTCTCTTCTTTTTTATGGAAAAATGCACTGAAAAGAGTACATTTTCCTTTCGATAAAGTACAGGTTGTGTTGCAAAATATACACAAAGCCAGTTACTTAAACATAAAGTAGTTCTTTACTGAGAAAATTTCTTTTACTGTTGTAAGGAAAAAGTCTATCTTTTTTGTCGATATCTTTTCTTTAAATTGAAGACCGAGTTCTAAGTCTAAATAACTGTAAGATATTGACATGTTTGAAACATTTGTAGCCTTCTGCTCTGAACTTTATTTACAACCCGTGTTATTTTTTAATGACTTTATTGGGGTCGTTAAAAGTAGTTATTCTTAGCTCTTTGCCTTTTGTTGAAGGGGTGTTGTCTGTATGGTATCTTGGTGTTCCTCTTATATCATCTAGACTTTTATATCGTGATTGCAAGGTGCTTGTTAAGAAACTTGAAAGTAGGGTTAATGACTGGCGAAATAAGTTCCTATCTCTTGCTGGTTGCCTTCAATTGATTAGATTTGTTTTGTCATCTATGCATATTTATTGGGCGTCTGTATTTATCCTTCCTTCCCGTGTTATTCACAACCTTGAACAACTTATGAGGGTCTTTTTATGGTGTCAATGGGAAATGAAAAAGGGATGGCAAAAGTGGCTTGGGAGTCGGTGTGCAAGCCAAAACATGAGGGTGGTCTTGGTATCCGTTGAATTAAGGATTTTAGTGTTGCTTTAATGGCTACGCACATTTAGTGTATCTTGACCAGAAAAGAATCTTTATGGGTTCAATGGGTCCACTCTTATAAGCTTAATGGTTGTAGCCCTAAATCCATCAATTACCATTTTTTTGGATTGTCCCGTGTTTGGGAGACGTTAGTTGGGGCTGGCGCAAACTCCTACAC
The DNA here is from genome assembly GCA_026074375.1 of Tanacetum coccineum. NCBI lineage: Eukaryota > Viridiplantae > Streptophyta > Magnoliopsida > Asterales > Asteraceae > Tanacetum > Tanacetum coccineum. The sequence continues at coordinate 14,522 of BQNB010049277.1, forward strand.
ATTAGACCTACCATTAGACCTTTTATTTGGCATAAGATATACAATGGCAAGTCTACATCTGTGCGGTTTGATCTATGGGATAATGCTTGTCCTCTTAAAGGTATGCTTTCAAATAGGGAAATCTCGAGAGCTGGTTTTAGCCTTTCTGATTCAGTTTATAGTCTTATCACGGATGACGTTTGGAGATTGCCTTCTGATTGGGCTTCTAGATTTCCGATTATTGCTCAAATTCAGGTCCCGGTTCTTAATGTTGATGTGGATGACGTTCTTTTATGGAAAGATAGGGAGGGAGTTTTGAGGCCTTTCTCGATGACATGTGTGTGGGAAACTATCAGACTTGGTGCGGATGTGGTTCCGTAGCATCATGTTGTTTGGTTTCCGTATTGTATTCCTCGACATGTAATTCATATGTGGTTGGTTATTAAACAAAAGCTGAAGACGCAAGATAGGCTGCGGCAATGGGATGTTGGTCCTAGTATCGACTTAAACCTGCTTAGATGCCCCTTGTGTAATGTGCTTCCTGATTCTCACGCTCGCTTGTTTTTTTAGTGTTCTTTTTCGTCTCAAGTATGGTTACAGGTTCGATCCCTATCTGGCATGGATTTTGTTCCCCTTCCCCTGGCTTGTAGATGTGATTACCATCCTTACTCCTTTATCAAAAGGACGTTCAGTTATTAGCATTATATCTCGGTTAGTGCTTGCTGCTACTTCTTATTATAATTGGATTGAGAGGAACTCAAGATTATTTAAGAAGAAGATTTTGACTGCAGATCAGCTTGTTCAAGTATTGTGTCAATGGGTCGTTGGTTACCTTCAAGTTTAAGATGATGACTACTCAGTCTCGTTTGCTGCTTGATCAATGGAAGATTACAAGCTCTTGTATTATCCACAATGGGAGTTCCAGGTGAGGGTTGTACTCTTTTTTCCTTATCAAGTGTTTTTCCCATTGGGTTTTCCTTGGTAAGGTTTTTTAAGGAGGCAGACTCACCCGGATTATCTTTGCTCTTGTTGTGTTGTTGCTGGTTTGCGGGATGCTCGCTTGATTACATGTTTTCATCTTGGTTCATGTCTAGCTTAGTTGGGCATATTACTTAGTCTTAATTTTGAATTGTGTTTCTAGGCTTTGTTTGTGTTTATGGCATATCATAAACACTTGTTTTTCAAGTTGTTTTCAGCTTGAGATTAATGTGGTATTTCAACCACATTATATTTGTACTTAACATTTTTGGTTAATATATTTACCAGGGTAAAACCCTTTACCCAAAAAATTATACGGGCGTAAATATTATCGATTTTCAGAAGACATGTCAAGATTTTTTTTTGAATTTTTTGCAGATTTTTTAATTCCGTATTTTGTTTTTCTTGTTTTATATTTTTCTATTTTTTAATAAAAAATTTCAAAAATGTAAAATCTTTTTGTATTTTATGAATAAATATATACATAGGATACATGAAGAGTATATGCAATTACTCTTCCTCTGATTCTGCAAGACGCTTTAGTGTTTCTGAAGTCATACTCTGCATTCCAAGGCTAGTGAGTAGAAATTCAAATCTTTCCCTGTCTAATGTTTTGGTGAATATGTCCGCGAGTTGATATTCTGTCTTTACAAAATACAGCTCAACCACATCATTTACAACTGGCTTCTTATTTTATGATATGGTATTTGTCAATCAATTGTGTTTTGGATCTTGAGTGTTGAACATTGTTGCAACATAGAGCGATTGCACTTTTGTTATCATAATATAGGGGAATTTTATTGAATGCAAACTCACACTCTGTCAGCTGTGATCTCATACATAAGATTTAGGCACAACATCCAGATAGGGATATTTATTCCGCCTTTGTAGTTGAGATAGCAGCGCTCTTCTGTTTCTTTGATGACCATCTTACTTATTTGTCTCCCAATAACTGTGCACTGCCAAATGTACTTTGTCTAATGTCTTAACACCCTGCATGATCTGCATCTGCGTATGCTGTTAACTTAATTTCAATATCCTTCGAATACCAAAGACCCATATTTATGGTTCCTTTTAGGTATCAAAAGACCCGTTTAACTGTAGTAAGGTGCTTTTCGGTAGGCCTTGCCTGATAGCGGACACACATGCAGACAACAAATACTAGGTCAGGTTTGCTGGATGTAAGATACATAATGGAGCCGACCATACTGCGATAACGAGTAGGGTCAACTGGTATCCATTGTGGATATGGAAACCGTAGAGGGGGTGAATACGTTTTCCTTTAAAAACTTTAAATCATTTGTATCAATTACCCGATCAAGTTTGACGCAATATGAGAAGTGTCTATAATAGGTTAACAATATCTAACACATATTCTAACAATATAACCACACATACAATATTTAGTATAAAGAACTACACAACCTTAACTAACAATATATACACAACCATTCACACAATCATAAGCACAATGCAAGTATAAAAGTAAAGCGGTAAATGTAAGGAAATAAGTAAAGCGAAAGATAAAAGAAAATGAAAACCGACACGGTGATTTATAGTGGTTCAGTCATGAAGCTCCTCTTTGCCCTACTCCACTCCTCGAGTATCCAACTCGAGAGTTACTTCACTAATCAACAAGCTCTCTTTCGGAGGAGAAAACCTTATACCAATGCTTACATCATATTCCGACACTAAGCTAGATGTCGAGTCCTTCTTCAAGTACAACCAAACTCGTTATGTTTTATGGCCCAACATAACAAACCTTGTGTTTTATGGCCTAAACACATAAATCGCGTCGCTTATAATATTTTCTGACACTAAGATAAATGTCTAGTCCAAATCTTAGCTAGAACCAATCTATCACCCATACTTGTATTTTGAAGACCGAAATACTAACCGACACGAAATCAACACTTCTAGATTTATACACTATCCGGATCTACACAACTACATAAGAATGAAAGATATGGACTAGATCTACATGTAACAAATGTTACAAATGAACTAACTAGACTACTAAACTTCGTTATAGGATTGACGAAAGTTCATTCCCTTGAACATTGAGGAAAAGGGTAGAAAATTTGTTTTATCACATTTAAACAAGATTACACCAAGTGATTATTCCAATGATTTAGAGTGATTTTAGTGAGATCTAGATCGAGAAGAAAGATATTAAAGAAAATCGTTATAAAGGGTATGTAACTAGTTGGAGGTGACCCACTATTTATAGGAGCTAAAAATAATAGCCCCTGTCAGGACAACGGCTGGTCCTAGATATATTAGGGGGCCACCGGTATTTAAGGGGGTCGCCGGCCTTTAAGGGACCGCCCCGACAGATGCTCCTGTTTTTGTCTTTTTGTGGTAAAGGTGAAATCTGGTGAAAGTGACACTTGTTTTAGGGAGGAAATGACCAGATTTTGAAATTCAAAATAATTACCAAATAAAACATTTCTTTATAATTCAAAAATATTTTGTCTAAATAATTTTTGAGAAATAGTTTTATTATATTTATAAAAATACAAAGCTTAAGACAAAAAATTATTTCTTTGATTATCCTACAAGTTTAATGTTGTTTGTACATACCTTACGTGATTTACGTCGGGTGCAAATAAATATCGGTGTTGATGTTGACTTGAGACATCGAGAGATGTGGATGCAAGTATGCATTGATAATTTATGATTACGAGTAACTTGCACACTTTACGTTACGTATTACAAGTTACATGTTTGTCATCACCAAAACATAAAAAAATCGTATAGATTAAATATCGTAATATTTGCACTAACAATGGATCTTCATCAAGTTTAGTTCTCTACACCATTGGAATATCTACAGCATTACTAAATTCCATTCCATATTTTTAATCATTTCAAGAGCGTATTTGGATTGATTGATAAAGATGCCTCTAGGATTTTGAGAAATTTGTAAACCAAGAAAGAAAGACATTTTTCCCATCATCAATATAACTCATTATATTTGCAAAAATGTCACAAATTCAGAATTTGTAGAAGCAAAAATGATATCATCGACATAAATTTGTACCAGTAAGATATCATTTCCTTCTTTCCGCATGAACAATGTTGGACCTATAACACCCTTCGAGAATTGCTGGGAGAGTAGAAACTTTGATAGCAGGTTGTACCAAGCACGTGGAGCCTGTTTTAACCCATAAAGAGCCTTCTTTTGTCTGTACACGTAGTTGGGATGATCTTGATCTACAAACCCCTTAGGCTGACTGACATAGACCTCTTCCCTTAGCACACCGTTTAAAAATGCAGTCTTAACATCCATTTGGTAGACTATCATATTCTTGTGGGCAGCATTTGCTATGAAAATTCTGATGGCCTTTATCCGTGCAACTAGTGCAAATGATTCTTCAAAGTCGATTCCTTCCTCCTGGAAATAACCCTTAGCCACTAACCGAGCCTTGTTCTTTAATACTCCCCCAAATTCATGTAACTTCATCTTGAAGATCTACTTGAGGTTAATGAGCATTATATAATTCGGACGAGGTACTAGTTCTCACACTTAAAGTTGATTAAATTCATGAATTTCATCTTACATGGCTTCAATCCAGCTAGATTCTTTCATTGCTTCTTTATAGTTCTTCGGTTTGACTTTAGTGAGAAATGCATCAAAATAGCACCATCTTATTGAAACAAGTCAAAAAGGATTCCAATGATATTGTCCAATGAGTGGTCCTTTGTCCAATTCTAGAGATGATCAAATGGTTGGTTGTTTTGATGGAATGACATCCCTTGAAGATGATTCTTCAAAACTCGGTTCTAGAGTGAAAATATTGATGAAGGGATCATTATCAAATTATGCATTTTAAATTCCTTGATTTTGTTCTTCAACACCTTGATGTATGACTGGAGCTTGTGTTTCCTCAGTTTTTGGTGAAGTACTAGCAGATGGTTCATCTTGATCAATTGTGGTTGATAGAGGTGTACCGTTTGTATCATCAGGTATTGGAGTAGCAACGGGAGGCACAAGAGATACAACACTTGGTATGGGCTGAAAGTATTCATCAAACATGGGTTGAAACAATATATCTCAGTCTTTATTAGATGATGGAACATATGGTGTTAACTTGGTATTACTTTGTAGAAACATCTTCATAAGTTTTGGTTTTTATATGTACTAATAGATTCAGACTGCTTTGAATTAGAACAAGAAGTTGCAGCAACAGTTGAAAGTATGGAGAAAGCTGCAAGGTACACGTCGAATATTTTTGCTGCCATGTAATATTTGTGTTGCCATGTAATGCTGCTAATGAAACATTAAAACTGGTTAATGCTGCCATGTAATATTGGTCAATGCTGCCATGTAATATTTTTGTTGCTTATGAAACATTAAAACTGCTTGGATGTTATTACTGTTGTTGGAGCATTGAAGGTTAGTGCTGCCAAGCTACGTGTAATATTGTTTGAAGAATAGGATGTTAATACTGCCGAGTATATTAGTACTGTTATAATATTAAAACAGTATACAAGTTAATAATGCCGAGTATATTACATTTTCACCTTGACTGCAATTGCCAAATGGGAGTATAGCTCATATGGTAGAGCGCTCGCATTGCATGCGAGAGGCATGGGGTTTGATTCCCCGTACTTCCTTATTTTTTCATTGTGTGACTAAATATTACAAAACGCCACACAAACATAAAATTCATGTGGCCATTGGATGAACAATAGTCACACAAAATACACATTTCTTCACTTTAAACAGCATATAGTCGCACTTATTAACACTTTTGGTCACTTTATGCTTAGTTGTATGTGACTAAATACCAAAAACAAACATTCTTTGTGTGACTAAATATTACAAAAGGCCACACAAACATAAAATTCATGTGGCCATTAGATGATCAATAGTCACATAAAATACATATTTCTTCACTTTAAACACCATATGGTCACACTTATTAACACTTTTGGCCACTTTATGCTTAATTGTATGTGACTAAACACCCAAAAGAAACATGCTTTGTGTGACTAAATATTACAAATGGCCACACAAACATAAAATTCATGTGGCCATTGGATGAACATTAGTCACACAAAATACACATTTCTTCAATTTAAACACCATATGGTCACACTTATTAACACTTTTGGTCACTTTATGCTTACTTGTATGTGACTAAATACCAAAAAAAACATGCTTTGTGTGGCTAAATATTACAAAAGGTCACACAAACCTCAAATTCATGTGGCCATTGGATGATCAATAGTCATACAAAATACACATTTCTTCAATTTAAACACCATATGGTCACACTTATTAACACTTTTGGTCACTTTATGCCTAGTTGTATGTGACTAAATACCCAAAACAAACATGCTTTGTGTGGCTAAATATTACAAAAGGTCACACAAACATAAAATTCATGTGGCCATTGGATGAATAATAGTCACATAAAATACATATTTCTTCAGTTTAAACACCATATGGTCACACATATTAACACTTTTGGCCACTCTATGTTTAATTGTATGTGACTAAATATACAAAAAAAACATGCTTTGTTGGTTGTACATTGTTTACGGTCACTAAATTGTACCTATTTAGTCACACAAAAAACGTGGATACGAACACTAAAGCTTTCTTATATGTGACTAACTCGAATGTGTGACCATAGGTGACCTACAGTCGCGCAACCTTTTGTCACACACGAAACTTTTTGCGTGTGTGGCTATATGTATATAGTCACACATTTTTGGTGTGACCAATACCACTTTTGTATTAGTGAAAGCTTAATGGTAGTACTACTGGTGAAGCAGTTACTACTGCTAGTGTTGAAGATAGTGCTGCTCTTACAATTCAAGTTTCTACTGCTTATATAGTAGAAGTTACTGCTGCTAAGATTGATGAACTAACTTTGGCTCAAACACTTATTGAAATCAAAGCAGCTAAGCCTAAAGTTGTTACTACTGCTGCTACAACAACAACAACTACAAGACCCAAGGGTAAAGGGGTAGTAGTACCGGAGCCAAGTGAGTTCAGAGTTCCACAAGAGTCACAAGAAAGACTCCAATCAAAAGAAAGAGAGAAGTTAACAGATAAGGAAAAAGGAAAATTATTTATGGAACTGATGGAGAAGAGAAGAAAACATTTTGCTGCACTTAGAGCACAAGAAAAGAGAAATAGACCTCCTACCAAGGCACAAAAGAGAACTCAAATGTCTACTTATCTTAAGCACATGTGTGGATACACATACAAATAGCTGAAGGGAAAGAATTTTGATGAAATTCAAAAGTTATTTAACAAGGAAATGAAGAGGATAAATGCCTTTATGGCTATGGGTTCTGAGGAATAGGAAAGCAAAGAAAAGAAGGCAGAAGGCAGAAGGTAGTGAGGAGACAGCTAAAGGCAGCAGAAAGAAGATGCTTGGAAGAAAAAGAGCAGGAAAATAGCAAAAGCAAGAATCCTTAAAGAAACAAAAGATGAAGGAAGACAAAGAGTCTGATGAAGTTGAAGAAGTCAGTAAAGATGATGAAGGAGAGTTATTGAAGCATTTAGTAATTAAAAAGGATAAAGATATAGCAATTGATGTCATACCACTTGCTACCAAACTATCAGTGATTGTTAATTACAAGCTTCATAAAGAAGGTATGCTGGTACATTATCAGTTGATAAGAGCAGATGGAAGCTCCAAGAGATACTCTTCAATGATAAGGATGCTACAAGGAATAGACAGAGAAGACTTGGAGGTTATTTGGAGGATATTAAAGGCAAAGCATAATGATATAAGGCCTGAAGATGAATTTGAAAGAGTGTTATGGGGAGATTTGAAAGTCATGTTTGAATCAGACAAAACAAGTGATGTATGGAGAATGTTACAAGGATACAGGGTGACCATTTAGAAGTTGATTGATTCATCTGGAGTTCACTTTGTAAGGTTTGATAATCTCCACATCTTTATGTTGGTTGAAAAGAGATATCCCCTCACACCAATAACTATCACCAATATGTTGACCAAGAAACTTCAAACTGATCATCAAAATGAAATGTGCTATCAGTTGTTAAAACTTATGTTAAACAACAGAAAGGTAAATGAAAGGTTTGAATGCATCCCTCCTGAGTATGATGAAGAATTTGTAATAAAGAAACTTGAATATTCAGAAGCTGAACATCAAGTTTAGGGGAGGATTGTTGAGACTTGAAAGACGTCAAGGACACTTAAGGTTTCTACTGCACAGGTACATAATGGAAATTATACTAAGTAGTTAGTACTGGTAGTATAAAGTTACCTCTGCTAGTTACTACTATTAGTATAATATTAGTATTGTTAGTATAAAGTTACTACTGCAAGTAGAAGTTAAGACTGCTCAGAGTTGAAGACAGAAAATATGCTAAGTTATTAATGCTGCTAGTACAAAAGTTACTACTGTTAGTGTAACTTAGTACTGTTAGATAACTTAGTACTGCTAGAGTAAAGTTACAATTGTTAGCATAAAGATTAGTACTGCTGGTACTTACTACTGCTTATGCTCAGTTAGTACTACTGGTTATAAAGATACAATTGTTGCCGACTTACAACTGCTTGAAGACTTACTACTGTCAAGAGGATAAAGACAGAGTAAAAAGATAAAGCGTATGTGGAAAACAAGAGTACTTATGAAGATAAGTATTAAAGTTATATTTGTAAAAGATATGATTGTCTGTAATTATAGAAATGATTATGATATGTTAAGAAGGTATTATAAACCGTGTAGGACTCCTTAGTGTATAAAAGGAGGTCCTAGGGTATAGAAAAATATATCAGTTCTCATAGCAGTTTTCCATAGAATTCTTAGAGCTTCAAGGTTTTGTAAACCCTAACACTAATTCAGAGTGTTCGTTAATATAATTAAGGCTGAAAGTTTTGTTACTGTTTCATTGTTTGCTATTCAATTGTTATTATTCTTCTTAATATCAATACTAGATTCCGCATAGTATTTGATATTCAATAATCAAAGTTTCTGTCATAGTAGTTTTGGATTTATCCAAAGTTGCTAACCTTACATCAAGCTAAGGAGGACAAGATCGGTTTTAGGACCAACAAGTGGTATCAGAGCTTGTTGTGAAGCTTTGAATAAGAAGAAGAGCATCCTACAAATTTTGCATTAATGGCATCTTCAAGAAGTTCTTCCAGTTCAGATTCTGAGGTAGATTCTTGTTCTAAATCATGTATGAAAGCTTATGCTACTCTTAAAGAGCAATATGATAATTTGTCTTCTGATTACAAAAAGTCTCAATTTAATTTGTTATCTTATAAAGCAGGTCTAGAATCAGTAGAAGCTAGACTAGTTTATTATAAGAAAAATGAGGCTGTGTTAGAAGATAGCATAAATGTCTTAAAACTTGAGGTTAGACTAAGAGATAATGCCTTAGATGTATATAAATTGAATTTGGAAAAAGCTGAAGCAGAAAGAGATCAGTTAAAACAAACATTAGAAAAGTTTCAAAATTCATCCAAGTCTTTAAATGAAATACTAGAATGTCAAGTAATTGACAAGTTTAAAAAGGGACTAGGATATAATGCAGCTACTGCAGCTTCTCCTACAGTAGAAGGTTTTGTGAATTTAACTGATAAGTCTGGATCAGATAAGGCATATCATGCAGTTCCCCCACCTCTAACAGGAAATTTCATACCTCGCAAACCTGATCTAACTTTTATAGATGAAATTGTAGAAAGTGAAAATTTGGATGTTACTACTGTTGTTACACCTAGTAATGAAAAGACAGTTGAAAATAAGGGTGTGTTCAACACAGTTGAATCTAATACTGTTAGGAGAGAGTGTTGTGCCCCAATTAATGAGGAGTTGGTGTCAGATGGTAAGAAGAAAACTGTTGTTCCTACTATTCCTAAAGTTGATGTTGTTAGACCAAAACAACAAGAAAAACCAGTTAGGAAAACAGTTAAGTATGCTGAAATGTACAGGTCACAAAAACCTAGGGGAAATCAAAGAAACTGGAATAATCAAAAGTCCCAACAACTAGGAAATGATTTTGTGATGCACAATAAAGCCTGCTATGTCTGTGGAAGTTTTGATCACCTCTAGTATACATGTAAACAAAAGAGACAGCTAAATGGTCAAAGGGAGGAAAAACCAGTGTGGAATAATGCAAGAAGGGTGAACCATCAAAATTCTCCAAGAATTACTCACCCCAATCCAAAAAGACACATGGTTCCAAGAAAAATCTTAACTAGGTCTGGCCCAATTTCACTTAATACTGCCAGACAAAGTTATCTTAATGCTGTTTGTTGCTGTTGCTCAAGACAAGTTAATACTGCTAGACAAAAGGCAGTGGTTAATGCTGTTAGAACGAATCGGGTTAATGCTGTTAAAGCATCAGCATGTTGGGTTTGGAGACCTGTCAAACCTAATAGTGCATCAATCACTTTGAAGAAATATGATTATGTTGATGCAAGAGGAAGATCCAGGTCTGTAATGGCTTGGGTTCCCAAGAAGGTCTGAGTTTCTTATTAGTGCAGTCAAAACCCAAAAGACAAAATTAGAAGAATTTAGTGAGTTAAAAACAGCCCTAAAGATGAAAAGAGAGCAGGAGCAGAGTTGACTCAACAAAATGACAAGTCACAGTACAAGAAGTAAAGAAGTGTTTGATTACATCCTCCAAGTCAAGATAAAGCTTTTATCCAGAAACTTGAAGATTCAGAAGATGAACATCAAGTTTAAGGATAGGATTGTTGTATTCAAGAAGCCGTAAATGAAAAACTTACGATTAACAAGATGAATATCAATTTAGGAGAGGATTGTTGGGAATTAAAGTCTTCATACTTAATACTGCCAAGACAGAGTTTGTACTGCCAAGCATAATTTAGTACTTAGTTTATAACTAACAGTATTAACTGTGTTAATACTGCCAGTACTAATCAGTTAGTACTGCTAGTGTAAACTTAGTACTGCTAGAGCAAAGTTAGTACTGCCAGTACTAACTTAATACTGCTGAAAGACTAAAGTTAATGATGATTGAGAAGATTACATCTGAAGTTAATGCTGATTGAGAAGTTTATATGCTGATTGTGAAGATTACATGGAAAGTTAATGCTGATTGTGAAGATTACATGGAAAGTTAATGCTGATTGAGAAGATTACATCTGAAGTTAATGTTGCTGCTGAAATTAATGCTGATTAGTCAAATAGAAGACTGAAGTTAATGCTGCTAGTGAATACAGTTAATTCTGATTGAAGATACAAAAGGAAACAATATATTCTATATGCTACAAAGGAAACAAGATATGCTAAAGAAGGAAACAAGATCAACATTATTGATGGAGTGATGATATGCTTTAAAGAGAAGATTTAGTTTCCTTATACAGTTTCCTTGTAATTAATGTGTAATTAATTGTATTAATTATGTTTCCTTGTACGTCTTATGATCTCTCTATATAAAGAGATCATAGACACATAGTTTTGTATCAAGAAAAAGTGTGTGTGTGTGTAGAGATATAGCTTCAAGGTTGTAAACCCTATCACTAAGTTAGAGTGATCGTATTAATATATTGAAGCTTGTTGTGTTATATCTTTGTGTCAATCATAATTCACTGTTTGATTGAATATACTTCTTAGTGGTATAAGCTAGATTCCGCATAGCTTATATCATTCAAATCAAAGTTTCATCCTTAGTATTTTTGGATTTATCCAAGGGTACTAAACCTTACAAGCTAAGGAGTTAAAGATCTATTCATTGGGATCAACAAGTGGTATCAGAGCTTGTTGTAAAGCTTTGAATAAGAAGAATTAACCAATTCATCCTAGATCTATTCTTCAACTAATAAGATGGAGGTAGGAACCACCACTAACAATAATCTGACTGCAAGACTACCTATCCTCAACCCAGGAGACTATGACCTCTGGCTTATAAGGATAGAACAATACTTCCTGATGACTGACTATAAGGTACACGAACCCAATTCTTATATGCTCTTTATTTTTTAATATATGAACAAGGTATGCGTATATATGATCATTGAGTAAATGTTTGAAGAGGAAGCATTGTTTCTTAAAGAAGGTATACTTACTATAGATATTTATTGGTTTACACACACCCATGATACTAAAGGTGGAGGTGGGAGAGTTGGACAGTTATTCAAAATGGGTCAAATTTTTTACTTGTCAATATGGGCCATACTGGGTTAGGTTGACCCGAGACACTTCTCTCCATAAATTTAACTTTATAAACAATTTGTGTTTAAGGCACAAGCTTATTTACCTTATAAACTATTAGGCTAGCAAGTAGTTGTGTTGATACTGAAATTGTGATTTATATTTGGCAAAAGCAAGTCTTATATCAAGATATGACACTAAGATCGGATAACCTTCATTCTATGTAATCTAGATGTTTAAGGAGGTTTTTATGCATGTGAAAGACACTTCAAGGTGAATTTTGAGATTTTGCCCATTATCTTTCAAGCAAGGTTTTTATTATGGCCTATCTGACCCTTTAAAGATGAAACATAATCAGAACCAGGTAGAAATTGTCGCCTATAATACAGTAATGAACCATTTGTCGGCTTTGTTTGTGTATGAGGTTTATATCATTGGAGGTGATGGAACTTAAAAGGGTGCAGCAGTTATATACCAGGTAATTAAATGGCAACCTTATTACAATCTGGCATTTGTGTCAAAGTTCTGAATGGTTTAACTTTCTAAATGATAATGGAACAAATTAGTCTAATTAGATTCTTAAATCAAGTTCATTTTTAATATGTTTGTGAATTATGATCCTGAGAAAAAACATATACGAGAAGATTTCAACGTGTGGTACCTTGATGTCATAGTCATGGCTGTGTTTGCCTATTATGGTCGTGTTCGTGGTACTATGGTTATTAGACCTTACGATTATGGAATTTGGGAAGCTATTCAGGTATCTATTCCGCTTATGTATTGTTTTCAACTTAGAGTTAAATACTAGATTTCTGTTGTGTTTGCATCTTAGTACCTTTGTGCTGCTTAGTTCAAGCAGTCATTGACACATTTGTAGCGTTATTGTTCCTATAACATGGCCATCAATATGTATTATTGTCAATAGATACTTTTCTAGAAAATGTTGCTAATTAGGAACAATGAAATCAGAAAAAGATGAAAGATTTATGTTAGGCTCTTATAGCATACATTCAGTCATTTTTAACATACATGATACTGAAATGAAAAACCTTTTCATATGCTTGCAGCTTCTACATCCTCGCTACTTATTTCTTAGACTTAAGTACTATTGATATAATAATTTGCTGCAAGAGCTAAATAATTATAAAATTACAGGGAAAAAAGAATATCCTTTAGGTTTTATCAAATTAAAGAGAACACAAAAAGGGACACTAATCTTATTACAAATAAAAAACCATCTCTCAACCGTAAGAGAAAGGTTGATTGATATGAGTTGATATACAATCTGTGTAATTATTACTATGCAAATGGCGTCATAAATCTTGTCTCTTAGGGGTTTTTCGGGTTACTTATTGAAACTACTTTTAAAGAGAATGTTAATGAATTGCTTACTGAAACTTTAGCTTATAGAGGTAGTTTAGGAATGCATAAAGAAACTGCTTACTAATAGAAAATGATGATATTTTGTTGCTTATTCAAAATGCTAAATATAAATGGTTTTTTGGGATTGTTTATTGCCTAGAAAGTAGACCTTTCTAATCTGATCAAAACGTTTTCAGTATGCGGCTTCGTTACAATGCAACATGCCGAGTATTTTCATGTGGTGCATCAGGGAAAATTTTATACGATACTGCAGGAAATATTTTATTGTGAATTGTTGCTACCTGAATCCATTAGTTACATCAAAATGCATGATAATTAGAAATATGTATTGTTGTTAGACTTTAGGTTTAACTACCATATTGATGGAATATAGTGCAGGGGTGTGTGCATCTATGCTTCTGGATCCGGAAGAGGTAATGGGAAGCGAGAAAATCACGCTACCTAATGAGTCTGTGCCAGCAAACGAGCCATATCAGATCAGGAAGATCACAAGGGTACTTCACGTCATTATTTTTTATATCCCTTCTAACATTTTACTTTGTTAGTAGAGCTCAATACTCTTGAGCTTTTTCATGTTGACATTGCAGAAAATGACTCTTAAAGAGTATGAGAAGAGGATAATGTTGGTGTCTTTGGAAAGTGAGGAGCAAAAGGTTGAGTTGGACAACGATTTAGCAAAAATGCAGCAGGTCTGAAGCAAAAGAGAGAAGAATGGTAGAGTTGGGCTCTGGTAGTTCTAAAAAGTTTTATCGCTGATATATGACTAACATAAATTTTTATTGCATCAAGGTGCATCCACACTTGCTTCTTTTGAATTCTTAATTTTTGTTTTATGGGCGCAACCTGCAAGAGTGAAACTGGAACGTGGGAAGATATGGATGCTATTAAGCATAACAAGTTTTCAAGTACCTGATGCATCATCTATAATTTTTGCACTTAAAGCGAAAAGAATAGTACCATTCATTTAAGCTTCTTCTTTCATATTGAACTTGAGCTTTTTCTTTTATTTACCTTTTTACTTCAAGTAACACATGTAACCTCGAGTTTTACTTCTATTATAATGAGAATAGTAATGTTATATTTATGCACTTCATATATTTCAAAAAAAGAACAAACCGCTTCATCTTATCCATTCATTTTATTTTCATCTAATGGTTTAGATTAATTCTTATTTTAATTTAATTAAAAAACTCACTTTCACCCTATTTTTTAAAAATTAAATATCTCACAAACCGTTAATCGTTACGCAAAACGAAACATACCATCGCGACGAGAATTAAATCATCTTTCTATAGAGAGGCACTTCTATATACTTTCGACGAACTTTTTTTCGATTTTTTTTTTCAATCACGTCTGAAAAAATCACATGAGATTTGTATCACAATCTCATGTAATTTCAAAAAATCCCATGAGATTGTGATACAAATCTCATGTGATTTTTTCAGACGTGATTGAAAAAAAAACTCTTTTTTCGAATTATTTTTTTTCAATCACGTCTTAAAAAATCACATGAAATTTGTATCACAAATCACATGTGATTTTGTGAAATCACATGAGATTGTGATACAAATCTCATGTGATTTTTTCAGACGTGATTGAAAAAAAAAACGGAAAAAAAGTTCGTCGAAAGTATCGCAACGAGTAATTTTTTATCTTTCTATAGAGGGCACTTATATATATATTTTCGACGAACTTTTTTTCCGTTTTTTTTTTCAATCACGTCTGAAAAAATCACATGAGATTTGTATCACAATCTCATGTGATTTCAAAAAATCCCATGAGATTTTTTCTGACGTGATTGAAAAAAAAAATTCGAAAAAAGTTCGTCGAAAGTATATATAAGTGCCCCTCTATAGAAAGATAAAAAAATACTCGTCGCGATGGTGTATTTTTTTTCGTTTAACGATTTATCGTTTGCTAGATATTTGAGTTTTAAGAAAAAGATGAGAAAGTAGATGATGAAAAAATGAGTGGTTAGGATTAACCCATTTGTTTTTTTTTTTCCCTTGTTTTTTGAGGATCTCAACTCTTGTTCCATAATTTATATAGTTAAATCAGAATCAACATTGTTAGTGCAAGATAGCTACTTTTTCGCAAACGTCAAATCAGCTTACAATAGACTAACAAACTTACAATTCCTTAACTTACAAAACCCGAACGCCATCAACATTTAGATGCAACCCGTGTGCAACGCACGTGTCTCCATGTTTTCCATCTAACATGCCGTTCTAACTAACATGTTTTCTATTACATTCACAAACGGATTCATCCTATTAAAATTAATTTACAAACAAACGTACGCATTCGACCTCCCGTTAACTCAACTTAAATTCCACATTATTATATACCTACTTACTTAACCATTACGCCTCACCTTTCAAATACATCCACAAACGCCATTTCAAAAACCCAGCGCAACAACACATTGCGCACACAACAACTACATTCAACCCGTGCGCAACGCACGGGTCTGAATGCCTCGTTGTATATAGTAGTGTAATAGAGTTAAGATAAATGGAGACCCATATTTATCACTCAATGAATCAATCTCATTTTTTCATCAAAATAAAAAAACTAACTTTCTACCTCTTTTTTAAAAATAAAATATCTTGCAAACAGTAAATTGTCAAGCGACAAAAAATACACTATCGTGACGAGTATTTTTTTATCTTTCTGTAGACTTGCATTTTGATATACTTTCGACATTTTTTTTTTGATTTTTTTCAGTTATCTCTGGTAAAATCACATGTGATTTTTCAAACGTAACTGAAAAAAAAAAAAAATTCGTCGAAAGTATATCGAAGTACCCATCTATAGATCGATGATTTAATTCTCGTCGTGATGGTATGGTTCGTTTTGCGTAACGATTAACTGTTTGTGAGTAATTTATTTTTAAAAAAGAGGTCAAAAGTGTGTTTTTTTTAATTTAATGAAAAATGGATGATTAGCATTGATTTATCGAGTCTTTAATAAAATTTTGGGTATAAATTGAATTTTTCTTTATGACGAGGTATTCAGACCCATACGAAGCACCGACTTATATTTAAAACTTAATTTTTTAGATATCCGGCATTTCCTCGGAAAAGCAGATATTAATATTGTAGTTTAGGCTTGATTTATAGTGTTAAAAAGTTAGACAAAAAAGAAAGTTAACATATTGTTATTCATTTTACAATGTACCTGATGTCTCTATCAACTAATAATGGCAACAATTTATTTGTTTGTGAAAAAATAGTCCCCTTACTAAGATAATGTTGTCCAATATAATTATGCATACATTTAGACATGTCAATTAAACATGACGGATCATTGCTCATTATATAAATGCGAAAGATGGTTCCAATAACTACATACTTTAGTTGCTTTTGTCCAATTTAATACTGACGTTTTCAGTAACTAAAACCCTTAATAGACAACTTGCACTTTAAGAAAAATTGATGATGAGTTTAAACGGCGTAAATCATTCGACAAACACATCAGAAATTATGATAAAATAAAAATGGACATTACAAAATAAATTAGTCAATGTGATACCGTGATGTTGTGAATTTGTGATGTATAATGCAAAGAAGTACTTTAGCTAATCATGGTCCATCCCATCACTTATATGCCATAAGCATTAGGCCATCAAATAGAATAAGTCCATCTAGCATAAATTAAATCCAGTAACATGTCCTTCGTCAAGACAGACTGAAGCCAGACATTAAACTGAACAACTCAACAACCACGTATGCATAAACTAATTACGTATTCATTATACTTTAATTTGATTCCTAACATCATTCGTAACATCATTCCCACAGAAAGTCACAAATAATTCAACCAAATCCAATCTAATCCTCACAATTCACGACATCCTCTTTTCTACCTTCGGAAAATTAGACCACCTAGAATACATCCTGCAAATAATAAACAGCAAAAACAACATACTATAATAATATCAATAATAGACAGCAAAAACAACAGAGAGGGAAATTACCGTACATCGTTCAAGTCGATCAACCAATGCACTTTTCGTCCTCACAATATCAAATGGATCGTAAGCATCATACTCCTCACCACCTTCTCCACTACGTGCCTTCAAATCCTTCGGATTCCGGTTCCTCCAATATAACGAACTGCTACTTTGTTGTTTGCGTGTATAAAAATCGTCAACCCAGGAAGTACTTGGAGAGGGTGTACGTTGAAAATATTTCGTTGTTTCATATCAAAAGAAGAAGCATAAGAAAGTATAAGATTTTCGCATATAGAGACTTGATATTCTTTAGAATAAATGATGCGCTACGTGGAGAAATGAAAGTAGGGCGTATTATTTATTGTTGTAGATTTTATGTAACTTACAAACTTTGAGAAGACTATTCAAATTACTCATTTTGATTACAATAAATATACTTAATTACAAATAGTATATAAAGAGTTTGCTACATAACTTATATGTGGACATGAAGAGACCTTATTAACCACTTATGTTGATTAATACATGAATATGCATACGCTTAAGATGTGAGGTTAATTGTGGGTTATGTACAAATTTCATAGCAAGGTTTACAAAACAAGCCTGCACAATAAATATTCGTATTGAATCTTTAAGTATAACAAGGTTTTTAGCCCGCGCTTCGTCGCGAAGCGCGGGGCTAAACGTCGTTGAGTCAAGAGGAATCTCGCTTGTGTTTTGCTTGACAGAAGTAGAATGAATATGTAGAATCAGTAAGTTAAGTGAGTTACAAAAGCATATGTAAGTGTCAAGATTTAACATAAAGCATGTTCCAAAATGTAGTAAGCCACGTCTAAGTGTACAGATTTAACATGAACCATGTACCAAAATGCAAGACATTGCTTTTTGAACATTTTCCCCAGTTGCTGTTGGGAGAGAATCCAAGAACGACGTTGTGAGACAGCCGTTATTATCTATTGCTGAAGTGCCTATGCGTGACCTCGGATTCCACAATAGCAGTAATAATATGTATCAATGTGCTCAATCTCTTGTTCCCGGTATGCAAACTCTGACGTAATGTTGCAGCATCAAGCGCGACAATTTCTGAATAGCAGATCTTTTGGCCAAGTGTGCTGAACTGGTCTTCTTTTTCATTTAGAATCGTCAGGCGAATCCAAAGACATTTGGAAAAAGATTTGTTGACCGGGCACCGACGACGCCTCTGAAATATCATATGCTGGTAACTGTGGTGTGTCTGTGTTACCTGTAAATTTCAAGCTTAGGATCATTAACTATGTTTTCAAAAACTGTAATCCATAAACAAAAAATAGTTGAATTTTGCCGAAACGAAATAGACAAAACTCTGACTAAGAATTGATTTTTCACTTGCAAATAAGTCGATAGGCACAAAATTAAGAAATCCAAAACAGATCTTATGTGAGGAGTCGTGGGCATTCATTTACCTTAAATGTGTACGAAATATATTATTGGGAAATGTGTAATCGAAAATAAAAAGCTTTTAATTTCATTATCAACAATCTTATTAAAGAAAATATAATATATTTCATGATAATTTGATATTGGTTCATGCATTCACATTCAAAAAATTTAAAGCACTCATATACATTTAGCATTTGTTTTAATTTCCAAAAGTACCTGGTTTGTTCCGCAATGCCAGTAACGATTTTAGCCCTTGTTGGTGTTACTGCCATCTATTTGTTATAGTTACATTGCCCCATGCTAGCTGTTTCCATCTATACAACATAGGAACATTATTAAGAATATGCACATCTTTAGGCTATCTTTTCATAAAAAGAATTATAACAATTGTTTGAATTTCGGTTAACAATGTACATTTAGGAAACGCGTGATACCTGCAAGCCTTCAACGGCTTCTGGGTATTAAGATAGTTCATAAAAACTTAATATGTTTGTCCTCTTATCTTTCTCATAACAGCAATTTCATGCAATTTCCCATTTTCTGTACCAAGATTAACCTCTCGTGTTGAAGCTGTTATTAAAAACAAAATAAGCGCTTCAATGTAACTGTTTGGAACTGGTCAGAAATTGCATACTTGTACAGGGAAATTTCAGGTACATGCCTTTGCATAACTGTTTGGAACTGGAGAATGATTAGCGAACTTCAGTAGTTTGCGTCAAGGCAAGTCCCATTATCACCGAGGCTACCTGCAATTTAGAATTAATAAGAAGGAAAGCCTTAATTAAAAAGGTTTTAGTTAAAAAAACACATGAAAAAAGATTGATATATGAGTGAATTCCATATAAGTCTTACAAAAGTTATGGATGAAATGAATGTGGAATCAAATAATGGATTTCAAGATTTCAAGATGCTACTGGGGAATAGGTGTCTTATCATTCGACTGAGTGGGGAATAGTGAGCTTCTCATTTTCGTCACCCTACATCAGATACAACTGAAATACATAAGCTTAAAAATAGTTACAAACAATATTATTAACTAAAAATTGTTATCACCATTATCAACACCCCTTTTTGCGGCAACCAAAGCATTCATGTACACGAACACAGGTCGAAGATGAGTCTATGATTACATATTCATATACCAACACTTCGGTTGTAAATAACAGAGCATACGAAAACTTCTCATATTACATAACCAATGCACAATTCTATCATATAAAATACCATTTACATAATCTGTAGCTAAAGTGTTAAAGGGATCTTTCGAGCTGTTTTCTAAAAATTAGTATTTGTTTATTTGAACTGATGGTCGTAGTAATTTGTTTTTAGAGCTAATGAGTCAAAATATTTCCCAAACTCCTAATAGATTTAGATATATGATTCAAACAGCCTTAGCTCATCAAGACATATATCATCAGCACACCAATGCATCAAGTTTTATTTAAGTATAGGTTATCGTGAACATGCTTCTTTCAATTTTAACACTAAAAATAAATTTGACCTAAGCGCTGCTAGGTATTAGGCATTTAACACTTTTTGTTATTATTTTATTGTAATTAACAGTCAAGTATTAAATGCAAAATCAGCAGTTTTCACATGGTAATATTGTCAATATTTAAACGATAAAGCCAAACACACCCGTACTAAATAAGTTATGTGGCCTGATCTAGTGACTTTGAGGAGGCAGGAAGGTATATTCTAGGTTAACTAATGCCACCAATTAAAGGAATAACCTTAAACTACTGTCAAAGGGAAAAAAACGATTTCATGGTCACTTAGGATGCAAACGTAGATGGTTTTTTCATAAACTCTGACTATCGAGTTTGTGCAATATGCATGTGAATATTCATAACGCGGGCTGTGTGATGTGTACACAGGCGTTGTGTAAACTAGTTCTTTATCGTCCGATTAAAGTCATCTACGTATAATACTCACTCTTATGTTACAACTGTTAATTCGTTGGGCATGTGGTTCTGCTAGCCAAGACAACGAATGAGAGAAACAAAATGAGATAATTAAAGGTTAAATTTACTTAAAATTACATCCGTTAAATATGTGGTTGGAATAAAATGCATACCTGTCATATATATCCTTCAAGATGAGCGGATAAGATCATTTATCCTGGATTCTTTTGTTACCACAGTCGGTATGAAAAACGATAAATAAGGCTCACGTATGCACATATTGAAACAACGATAGATAAAGCCTAGGTCTGCGAATACTGTATCATGCCAAACACCTGACATGGCTGCGACCACAATCTGGGTGTGGTCGCCTTGCCAAGATGCGGGCGTCGGTAAACCAAGTACAGTAAACAAACAGTTATCATATCGCATCTTTCAAAAGTGAAAGGCCATGTATCTTTTGCATAATAGCCACACAATTCACTTTAGAAACTCTGTATCTATTAAAACATACACAATTACAGTTATTCACAAATCCGTTTATTTGCTTTCTTTTTTTAAGTTAGGGGGGCATCTTCCCTAGAAGGGGTACGGTGAAACGAAAACCATCCCCCCCCCCCTCATGGCTGAACCACAATCAGGGTTGCGGACTGCCCAGCATAAGAAAATCACGATTGGTCACCAAAATACGCTAAAGAGATATTAGAAAGAAGCACGTCGTCTGAGTATGTAAATGTTAAATATAGTAAACAATATGTTTATCGCTTTCTCTTTTAAAATTATCGTATCTGAAAGCGACACCAAACACCCGCCATGGCTGCATCCCCAACTTAGTTATGGCTGTCTTTCCAAGATACGGGACCAGGCAAAACCACGCTTTTCAGGCAAGCAACCGCAAGAAAATCCACTACAATGTTGTAACATTGCGTAGACCCCCTATAATCATATAGTCGTTCTCAAATGCCAAACAACGTGTAACCCTTAACCACACAAATTTGGGCTCAGATCTGCGATTGTGAGACGGGACAAAGCCATTAGCAATCTTACCCCGCCAATCGTCACACACCCATCACAATCGTCACACGGCATGGATAGACCGCAACGAATGGTTCGGTGATCGAAGAACGTGCTGAAGAATTATTATCTTATTGTATTTTGTTTAAACCCAGTACTTTTGACCGCACAAAGCAAAGTATGTACACGACTCTCAATATCAACAGATCTTTAACCACGTTGGGGGTTCATATGCATCACAAAACATATACCACCACATCATCACAACCATACGTCCATACCCAGCCAAAGCACATTTTTCTCAACAACTGCTTATTATATATTATATAAATATAACATAAGGTGGGCTGCTGTTATTTAGGCGCGGGTCAACCCGGTACCGACCTCATACGGTACAAAGCCTAATGATGCCCCGATCCAACCCAGTACAAACCCCGGTCAGACTTCGCTGGTTGTTTAAATAAACGAACTAAGCAGCCGCTAAATACCAGCAAAGCACATAATAAGCACCATGTAATTCTATATCTGGCTCAGACAACCAAAGAAACGAATAAAGAGGATACACTCGTCATGGCCGCAACCGCAATAGGTCGCCACGCCAAGGTGCGTAGAATCTCATCTTTACCGAATCCACTTAGAGTCATCACAACCTCTAACAATTGATACCACTATGAAGCTCATATCATAAGTAGGATTTGTAGGGACAAATCGCTAGCATTAATCTGGACGCAAACAAACTGACACAATTGTTTCATTTTTTTTCTAGGAGCTAACAAAAGCTTTGTGTTATTTTCTCATGTCCACCCAACAAACATCAACATTATAAATTAAGATAGGGGTGAGGTTGCTTGTTTCCGGCTATAAGTATGCCTGCTTATGGCTTGACTTGATTCGAAACTTATGTTTGGTAGCTTACTTTTTATAGCTTAAATTTTATTATATAAAGCCCTAAGCCATTCTACATAAGCGGAAACAAACACCCCCGTTACTTTACAGTCTCTCATTTAGCAGCTTTTGAAGACTTACCATGTATTCATTACACACTTTCAATATAAAAATAAGCTCATAAGTTAAAGAGCAGCCAAAGGTAACATCACCAAACATCACAACTTTTTAAGTGTACCTTGCTTAGCTAAAAGCTTAATTAACGCCCAAAAAAACCACCAAAAGCAAACGATTACAAATACCCGACAAACACCAACTAAGCGGTTATTCTCACATTGTCAAACGCCCTTCATAACTTTAAGGGATGGACAGATCCAGAGAGAGACAGAGAGAATGAGCAGAGATACTCATATGTAAAAAAAAATTACGATATGCTATTGTTTTGTAGATGATTTGTGGTGTTATTATGTTTTGTGCTATGCACACGTACCCCACCTTTTGTACGGAAGTGAGAGTGGAGAAGTGGGATTACAGATGGCAATTTGGGGAATCTGCTTAGGTATCGTATGTTAGGCTAAAGTAGGGTATGCATTAGTCCACCAAGTTGCCGGGATAAAGTGAGAATGCTGGGTTAGTTGAGAACGAAGGTGGAGGGAAAGAGAGTAAAAGTGGGTCGGACCATTGTGGGTTGGGTCACTGTGTGTGAGAGATGGTGTAGAGGTCAGATAGGCTAACAATCGAAGAAACAGGATCCATCCGCCATGGCTGCAACTGTAATGAGTTGCCTTGCCAAGACGCGGATAATCTCAATTGCATCGAAGCCTTTCATACTCATCACAGCCTCCCACAACTGATATCACCACCATTTTAATTGGCATTGGCAAGATGTGAGACCGTGCACACATGGAAGCCTCACAAAAATGAGCTACGAATCTGCCCCGCCAAGCATCTAGTTAAACCTATTAAAATTTGTAACAGCCTTGCAAAAATAGTCGCCTCGTCTAAAAAAGACCAAGAACACAATATAGTAAGAGTATTATAATCCCTTGTATCCGAGATTCGGTTGTCACATCATGAAACCAAACATCATCTTAAAAAACAAAGCCTCATGAAAACTAAAAAAGTTAACATCCAGGACTGGAAACCAATAGTTTGCTCCACCAAAACGGTGGCACCTACCACCAACCACCAAAACTGAAAACAAATACAATTAACTGTTCACTCTCAACCTAACCCCCCAATATAATTTAGGCAAAACATATTTGAAGAAATTTGTTAATGAACAAAGAATCAAACAAAAGATGTACCGATGGAGAGGAAGGAGAAGATATTGAGATAAGATCTAGTAGCTTTCATCGAAACCATATGAAAACGCAAACCACATATGCGAGATGAAAAACACCTAAAACCTAACACAAATAAATCCATGATTTCTTCCTTCAGAATCCAAATCATCTGCATGCGATCTAAGATGATCAACCCAAGCCAACAAACACCAACGTCACCAACCGACCACCAACACCACACACACATAAACGGTGGCAATGAAGAGGTCGGCGACATCGAAGGGAGTTATGGCAACAAAAGAGACATGAATCCCTAACCAACCCTCATTCAATCAAACCGGATCAGTAGTACTTGCGTTAGAGAGAGAGAACACCATTTTAGAGTGAGAAACAGACTGGAGAGAGAGAGAGAGACAGATGGAGTGTTATTACATAATGGATTTAACACGCGTCAGAATGGGAAGAGTCGGGTAGGACCCGGGTCAATGACCGGTAGGAGTGCATTAAATGGGAGCCTCGGGGGAACGATCTCCCTCTTTAATATATAAGTATAATAAATATAAATATATTAAATATAAACATAATTGTTAATTTTTTTTGGATTCTATAATTTTGAATTGTTGTCTTTTAAACATGTTTTATGCTTTTGAGGTTATTTTATTTTAAATATATAAAAATAGCATTTATTAGTTAAAATTTGATAGTAAAGTAATGAGAAGTGATTTGTGCATCACCTTTTTTTAGCCATACACCACTAATCGTGCATACCGATGTTGTACTGTGTGCATTACCGGTGTCATTTAATAGTGTATGACTAAAAAAATAGTGCACAAATCACTTCCCTAAAGTAATTTGACATAAACAACCATTAGGAATCGTAAAGTGATGATCTGTCAAGACTTAAAATTTGTGCCCGACATCTTCTAGACACTATGATACAACATAAGCAAAGAGCCATTCATTTCATTTTTCCTTTTGATTTTGACATTGAAGAATGAGGTTGATACAGTTTTAAAAGTTTAAGGGCCCGTTTGGTTTGTAAGTAAGTTTAGGATTAGGATTTAGATTTGGATTTAAATTTGTTTTAGAATTTGAATTTTGGTTTAATATAAGAGAGAGAAAATATATATTTAAAATTTTAAATAATTGTTTAATGATTTTATATATGTTTTTGTTTTTTGTTTTAGTATTTTTAAATTAAAAGAGTCGAGAGACAAAGT
This sequence comes from Tanacetum coccineum, assembly GCA_026074375.1. Classification (NCBI taxonomy): domain Eukaryota; kingdom Viridiplantae; phylum Streptophyta; class Magnoliopsida; order Asterales; family Asteraceae; genus Tanacetum; species Tanacetum coccineum. Next base: position 39,663 of record BQNB010049277.1, read on the forward strand.
GATGAATGAAATTAGGCCCATCACATTTCTTTAAATGTGAGAAAACCCACCAGGAGGATAGGGGTTTACAAAAGTACAATTATTATGTGTGATGACCCACTTTTTGAAACCAAATGTGTAAAACAAACATCTTTTTCTTCTTTGGCATCCAAAAGTTAAAGTAAAACCCATCAACCAAACGGCCCCTAAATTATTGAACTATCGGGACTTACCGGCCGAAACGTTCTAGAATAATGACGTCAGTTAACTTTTTGTATACAACCTGTTGTTAATTCGATCTAATCTTTATTTAAATGAGACGAGTCATGTTGCTTAAAGTTTAAATCATCAAATCTTTGTCTTTTTTAAATCACGAAATCTCAAATGATATTGGTCCCACTCTCACACAACGTTTAATACAGTAGTTATTATACTACAGTATATATCTTTCTAAATTGGTTAATTGGCTCGTATTTTGATAGCGGTGAGTTTGTACGTAGTTTAAAGGCTTAGAGTGTGTTTAGTTGGGGAAAAATATACTATTTTTTTTAGAAATTTTTTATTTGAGAATGGAAAAACTGAAAACTTGTTTAGTCGTATTTTTTTTCAATATTTTTAAAAAAAAACAAAATTCTCATTTTCAAATTTTATATAAAAAAATAGAAAATCACATTTTACTATTTTTTATTTCTTTTCATCTTTTAAAAAGGAAAAATACAACTCCTATCTAAACAGTTTTCAAAATTCTCAACTCTTCTCTAGAAAAGAAAAACTATTCTCTTATCTAAAGAATTTAAAAACAAAAAAAACATGAAAAAATTTCTACGACTAAACACTACCTTAGATTTTTCACATCTTTCTTGTATAGTTCTAATGATAAAAAAAAAGCTTTGTGACAGAAGAAACACGCTGACAAGAAAAATGGATGGTGATTTGCATATCCTTTTGTGCCACAATGCACCACCAATTTTATTGTGTTAGATTATGATACGACCCGGTTCGGGTTGTATCGGGATAGTAGCATCACTTCAAGCGTGTGCGAGCTCCTTAAGAATATAGAGAGAAGACTAGGCAATTTATTTGACAAACTTGATTGATTGATTAATTGATTACATTGTGAAACCTTAAATACTAGTTATGTGATAACTCACACAAACTTAAGACTTATTCTAAAACATAATAAATACTTATCCTAAACACATATCCTAAATAACTGATAAGTATGATGGTTATTCCAACCCATCATGAAGTCCTGGTGCATATCCACAGGCGTATCAGATTAATTAATATGCCCTTAACCTCTTTAATTTCCCCTTTTCTTCGCCCAGGACTTTTGAGTAACCGATTTACCTCCATGTTTTTCTTTTTCTTTCTGTTTTATCATTTTTAACTAATCTTTTTTTGTTACTTCCCTCATATGAGTACCCAACGTACGTATGTTGATCATGTAATAATAATAAAACTTAATAATAGAACTCACATACGAATATTACTTGTTTCTTTATCCACATATAGCATAAATACGTTGATTTTTTTTTGGACACACTTGCCTAGCTGTTACATTTGTTTGGCAGAATGTTTGAGAAGTAAGTGGAATTCGTTAAAGTGATTTAATTTGTAGATATCAGGAATTAGAATCTGCTAAAGGAGAAAAGATGGTTTCAAACATGCATATGCATCAGATAACACGATAACCCACGCAAAGCAACGGTTTTAAAACATTAAAAATGGAAAAAACTAAAACTTAATAAGAATATATTAAAATGAATGTTGAATTAAAGAGCACAAAATTTTTAAAATATGGTGAAATTAGATCATTAAAAAAATAAAAAGATAATAAGATATTTCAATTTAAAAATAGAATTGGTTTTTTATTAAGAAGTGTCACATCTCACTCTAAGATGTGGTTCCCTAAAATGAGATGGATAGTTAAAATTGCATATTCTTATATTTCTATAATAAGTAAGTTTAAAAATCTGAATTTTTAAAACTTTTTAAAAATAAAATGTCCTAAATACTTTATAATATAGTATAGATTTCTAATCAATAATTAAAGCTTTCGTTTGAAATAGAAATGCAGAAGAAAACCCACTAAAACCAATAAGTTATTTAACATCAAGTTATTTGATAATTGGAAAACTATAAACACTTACTTTATGGCAAGTAGCACAAAAAGATATTACCTAAAATATAAGTTATTTTTAATCAAGTTATTTCAATTTTTTCTTTTTTGACATAAAAAGATAGTCTATTTATTTCTTTGACCAATTTGAGTATTTTTTTTAAATATTTAATTATTATCCATCATGTTTTATATTTCTCGCTTCTGCGAAATTGGATATGTTATTGTTATATGTTTTAAATTTTAAGTCCACCATCGCTACCATCGTCGCCACAACATCCCTGCCCACCACCAAGCACCGTCCACCACCAACCCTACCTAAGTGCTTGTGCGCTTTTAGTATTTTAGTTACTT
>BQNB010049278.1:0-42117 GCA_026074375.1 Tanacetum coccineum
GTCATTCAATGGTCAAAAGCAACAAAAAATTGACCTAAATGCAGATGCACTATACAATGCAAAGCAGGAAAATCTCAGAGTGTCGTTGTTGAAATTTCTGATATCTAAGAAACAAGTGCCAGAATGGTTTCATGAAAGATGAAGTCTTCATCAAAGACGTTTGATCGCAGCAGATCAAGCCTCGGTCTTTATGGAGATGATGTCTGTTTACATCAGTTCAGGCCTCGTTCTTTATCAAATGACTTTTGATCATAACCGTTCAGAACTCGGAATTCACGACCACATCAATGAACCGTCAAGTTCAAAGCTGGTTCCAAAAGTTTTTCCTTTAGCAGTCAAGACAGCTACATCACAACAAGAGTTGGAATTACTATTCCAACATCACATAGCAATGCTGAAGACAACAGGTATATATATATAAATACAAAATCTGAAAAATAGAAAATTTCCAAAAAGAATCTTCTCGACATGTCTCTTGGAATCGATAATATTTACGTGCTTAGAAATGTCGATTAACATTGGCACGGGTATGTAAATGAAGTTCGAGCGAGAGTTTACAAATAGTTTCAAAACATGTCATTTCTAATTTTCTAATATGGATTATGTGCAAATATCAATTAATGTAATTAAAATATGATCTATTCGACTCAATGTGCTGAACTACCCAACAACATCTTAATTTCACGACGATTCTGAAGTCATAAGGTGGTTAGGTTAGGAATCAATCCTATGATCCAACCATAGGTACGTATCAGTGCGCTTACCCTTACCGTTAGAAGGAGAAGTCCTCTAACATTATGGTTTTCAAAAAGATGAACATAAATTTTCACGGGGGAACTATCTCGATGACAACTCATAATCTTTCAAAATTGTGTGTTCAACACTCCAACCCCTCGACAATTTTTCAAATACATACAAATTCTCAAATGGTCCAATTTTGGAGGGGAAGTTTTTCGAAAAACAAAGTTTTTAATATTTTTTGGATACATCAACAACGACAACTCTTATGTATTCAAAACATTATCAAAATGTTCCAAACCATTCATGCTGATAATATTTTCTCCCCATAGAATTTTTAAGACATATTTTAATCACAAGGTATTTTAAAAACTATGTGTTTATTATTTAAAATAGGGGATAAAATGTAATAAAAATATGATCTAAATCGATCAAATGTTCTGTAACAGTAAGAAAAGGTGTTTTATGGTTTTGATCTTATACCCAACAACCTCTTAATTTCATGACATATTCTGAAGTCATAAGGTGGTTTAGGTTAGGAATAATCCAATGAATCCAACCAGAACCGAGATCTACCCAAGGATAATCCAAAGATAGAAATAGCAGTCCTTAGGTATGATTGGAGATGAATGTATATGGGAATAATGCCGACTAAGATTGAGCTAACACTGGAACAATCACAACAAGGTGTTAGTAATGACGTCCTGGTAAGCATTGAAGGCGTTGAAGAATGAAAAAGAAATGTATGGATAAAGGGTCTAAAGAAAGAAGCCCTCCACACAACTTAAGGCAGAAACGGGTCAATACATATGCTGCAGAATCACAAGTTTATTGCTACATTAAAAACAGACATCATGGACCCATTGAAGCACATGCCACCCTTCCCCAAGCAATTCGAGTTTCTCTTAAAAGAAACTTGTCTCGTTTGTCACGGAGATACACACGTTATCTATTGACATCTCACTCCGAGAATCATTGATATTGAATAAGATGGCAATCGCCCAGCCTCCGAGTATTAAAACCAAAACGCACTATATCGATCTAGAGCCAAGAGATAATCTAAATCTCGACAGAACACATTCCCTTACAAACACTTGTTGAAAAATCATCAAGTTCACAAGGCTGTTAACAAGAGTTCTACGCAATATCCTTGTGATATTTGCCAGAACATCAGAGTGATACTTTTAGTATTCACAATGAAGATGGAAATCCTGCTTGAGTCAACCTCAAACAAGCTCTCGGTAGGTGACTTGTGAGATTCTATATGAATCAAACTTGTGACAACTAGATATCGATTTGGTCCAGTAAATGAATTGACGGTCGAATGTATATGATATAACGGCTTAAAACTCCCGATGTGTTTTACAAAAAACGCTTTTACAGTAATACGTCGATTGATTTTCAAATCAAGTTTCTGTTTCGATTATCACCTACTCAACTAAACCTGCAGGTTAAAACGATGGTGACAGTATCCCAATCAACCAAAGTCGATTCATTACCACATGTTCATGCTCATTCTACAAAGAAAAACAATCATGAAAGCTCAAGATTTAAAGACAAAGACTTCTGCAAACTCTGATCTGAAGCTTTCAAGATGAGGCACAGTATGAGAATGTTGGTCAAAGACTGCAAGAACGCAAGAGGCATAGACGCTAAAGACAATGTCAGAAGGCTCAAAGTAAAGTTCGAAAAGCATGAAGAAACAAGCCTACAACAAAGAACCATGAGAAAACCTAGACCACATGAGCTTAACGACGAAAGCAACCTCATTGATCTCATGAAGGAGTGTTGTCAATGAACTCACTTCGAGGGAGATTGTTAGCCTCAAAATATCGAGTCAAACATGAAGTTCGTTCATTATGTATTATAAGGTCTCGTCAATCAATTTAGTAACGATGTAATTGAAATTATCAGTAATCAAAGGCTCAATGAGTTAATCTAATATTAGTATATTTTTCGGGTTTTATCCCAAGCAAAATCCCAAGGCCCGGGTCATAGTCAAATATCTCGAACGTCTTCTTAATGTGTCGGGTATATAGTAACTTTTCCACCAAGGAGAAAGGAAGTGGATTTTCATTTATAATATTTCATTTTTCACTTTTCACTTTTTCTCTCAACCTCTCTCAATTGTTTCTCTTCTCTAGAAATCTTCCCCACTCTTTTTTTTTTTATCTAATTCTGTGGTACATAAGTGAAAGTGTTATACGGATCTAAATGAAATGCATTTCAATTCTTATGTTTTACTTTCCTCTCTTCAAGTGTTCAAACCAACCCTCTCTCTCTCATTTTTCTAAAACAACCTCTCTTTTCCTCTTTCAAGTATGTTATTAGATTAGTCTTCAAGCTAAGAGCTTCTTTACATTTAACTTCAGCTTCTTCTTTTTCTTTTTGATTTGTATGAAAAAATTTATACCTTGAAAGCTTAATTTTGCTATCTCTAAGGCCTTGTTTGCTTTTATATTCGAGTTTGGCAGCTTTTTAGGTCGTATTTAGGGCCTCAAAACCCTATTGAACAATCTTTAATCAGTGTTTTAATCCAAGTGAAGTTCAATCTATCACTTCTACTCTTTCAATAATGACTATGTGTGTGTGGAAGAACTGAAGGAGGTTGAATAGTTTACAGTTCGATTTGCGTTTTAAAAGTTTGCCTTATCAAAATACTTAATTCGGTGTATGGTTTAACCTATCAACAATATGAAACCGACAATATAACAATCTAAACTAAAGTTAAATAACATTGACAATAATATAAAGAGATAAGGAAAGGAACAATGAAACCAAGACGCCAAGATTTTATAGTGGTTCGGCTATGAAGCACCTCTTTGCCCTACTCCACTCTCCGAGTATCCTACTCTAGTTTCACTACGCAACAAGCTCCTTTAGGCGGAGAAAAACCGATGTACACATCGCTTAACCACTATTTTTTCCACACAAAAAAAATAAGCCAATGTCAGAGTCTTAATCTTAGCTAGAACCAATCTACCACTTCACAAGCAATACACAGTCACAAGATCTACACTATCGGATTTACACACAATCTAAATCACACAAATACACAAGATAATTACAATAGAGATTTGGTACTTAGAAGAAGAGAGAAGAGATCACTAAATAACAATTCGTTTCTTGGCGAATACGAATGTTCTTCTCTTGCACTTGATAGAAGGGGAGATGAGAAGGAAGAGATTAGATCACTTGAAACAAGATCAAAGAGTGTTAGTGATCAAGAGATTTAGAGAGATAAAGAAAGTTTTTAGAGAGAGAAAGTTATCTGAAAAATTCGTGCAAAGAGGAATGTTATTATGCTAGCAACAGTGCAATATTTATAAACAGTAATTCCAACGGTCATCTGGGGGCGGTCCCGGTGGTCCCAGATATATCTGGGGGCCGCCGTCCCTATAAGGGGGCCGCCTAGTAGACTTCGCTCCTGTTTTTGTCTTTTTGTTGGGAAAGTTGTATCTGATATGGAAGCTTTTATTTTGGGGGGAAATTTGAATTTCAAATTTAAGTTTTAAATAAAACTTTTCTTTTAATTAGAAAATATTTTGTACATGTATTTTTGTGAAAATACTATTGTAAAAGTTTAATGGTTAAAAAAACATTTTCTTGATCACTAATCATGCTCAATGATTTATTTGTCCATACCTTAAGTGATTACTAATCTTAGAAATGGAATTTTATGATTAATAATTTGTAAACGTTTATTTTTATCGTAAACGTTTTTACATTTTGTTATTATCCAAACTTGAGAAGTCAAAAAAATATAAATTTGACGTTTATAGACATTAATTGTATAACACTCCTCCCCCTTTTTGGATGATGACAAAATATAAACTCATTTTGTTATAAAATTAAAAGTTTAAATTATTAACGAGTTTTGTTCCATTTCTCCCCCTTTTTGTCGAATTCAAAAATGATGATCGTCGAGTAGTTGTTGAAAGAAAGAAGTCAACGATATCGAGACTCCCTCTTGATGTAGGCTCCCCCTCGTTTGGGGCACCAAGGGATCGATCTTACGAACATTGTTTGCTACAAAACAAGGTTAGAGGTACAATTGCAAGACAAATATCTTTTAAGCATAACATTAAATTCAAGTCACTCATAAAAGAGTTTCATTCACTAGTTAAGAAACTTATACAAAAGTAAACATAATTAATTGACTCATACAACATGCAATAGAGCTAAGACAAACAAGGAAACATTAGTCCATAAGTTACACTACAATCTAAACATACTAAAAAAATTCTTAGATGATTCATGATTCATAGGGATGACTTTTGAGCAAAAGGTTAGGGTGACACATAATGAATTTTTTTGGAAACTTTTCAAGGTGGATCTGGAAAGTGTGAGGTGATTGCGGTAGTAAGAAGATACCCAAAATGAGCAAACATGATGTTCATCTCATCTCTTAAGGTTAAGCAAAAAGTTCAGTTGTGAGAACAACATATGCATGTTGACCCATGGTAGTCATGATAGTTGTAGTAAAGAGGATGGCCCATGATAGGTGGTTGAGGTTTAAAAGTCTAGGAGGAACATCCAAGATGTTATAAAGCAAAGGGTTCAAGGGTTGAGGAGAAGTTTGTTCATTAGATGATGGTGGTGAAATTTGAAGTTTTGATTAAAAAGAATAAGGTGTGTTATCTTGGCTTGATGAGGTGTCATTGGTTGATAGAGTTTTTGATGGTGCATTTGAAGGAGTTGGAGATGAATAGGTTGTGGTAGGAAAAGGTGTAGTGAGGTTTTCATCATCATTTATGAGATCAACAAATAGTTGTATTTAGGGTATGATTGTAGATTTTGATTTTCTTACAGCCATTGGAAGGAAGAAAGCTTGAGTTAGAATCCATGTGTAAAAAAGGATTTGAAGAAGTTAAGATGACAAGAAGATTGGGAAGGAATAGCTTGTATATTAATAGGAAGTATATTATCAAAGTAGAAAAGCATAAGGATTAAGAGGAATAGATTCCAAAAGGGGTTTAGCAAAATGCAGGAAGTTTAGCTGGGCCTAAGAGAGAATAGTCAACTGCACGAGAAAATCAGGTAGTCACAGTAAAAATTTCCGTGACTCTGATGGCGGTCCCATAAATATATGGCGGTCCCAGATATATTATGGGGGTCGCCCCTTAAATATGTGGGGCCGTTCTCCGGAGGACAGGAAATTTTCTAGTTTTTCTTGATTTTTTGTAAGCCCTGTACAGAAAAATTTCCTAGATTTTCCATTTTTCAGTCAATCCTATTTCATTATGAATCATCTAATACTTAATAATCAAATTCACAAAATCAACTATCCTAAATTCTATTAAAGAAGCACACGTTGACAAATTGACTAAGAGATAAGTATGCATAGTATCATATAAGTAACCATAGTGTATCAAGGTGCATGCAAACAAGTGTTTGGGATGATAAAGTGAAATGATCATCCAAGGCAAGTTATGTTGCCCGTACTACGTACTAAGTTACCACTAAATAGCATGAGTTTAAGTACTTAAGCTTCATAAAGTAGTAAATAATATAATTAATAATTTCATAAAGCAATTTTCCACATTGCTCACTTCTTTATGTTTCTCCATAAGTTTTTGAGGCCTTTCCCGATTGACCTTAATCCACCACGATGCTCATCTCATATCTGAACTTGACGGTTGATGATTTTGGTTTGGCGGTGTAAAATGATTTCATGATAGGGTCATGTAAGGGGTGGTGGTGGGGGGGTTTTGAAAGACTTAAGGAACATCATTTGTTAAAGAATTAACAAAGCGGAGTGGGGAAGAAGTGCTTGCACGCATAGGGCCCCTCTGTCAATAACCAACAACAACATCATCAATCGTGAAGAAATGTGATAAGGCAGGTTTGATCGACAGCAGAGGAAGAAGAAGTGGGGTGACGACCTCTTCTCATGCCACAATCCTTTCTAGTCTTTCGCTCTTGTTGAGTGGTAAGAGGATTCATGACATGATCTTACAAGACATATGACTCGTTTGACAACTCAGGACATTCATTCATGAAAAACTTAAACAAACGAGTTAATAACATACCATAGTGTAAAATTAACCTCTTTTGTTTAGTGACCCACTCCATTCGTTTCACCATATAATAGGCGAGGTTGAATTTTTCGGAGTTTGCAACACAATAAAGCATGTAACAAAGACACGCGGGAACATGGTCCCGATTACCCCCCAGACAGAAAACATTTTCCCGGATAATCTCTTCCAAAGGCTTCAGGGTTGGCACAATTTCACGAGTGAGAATTTGATGATCATGAACATCAATTTCTTTCTCATGACGGATGCGACGAACTTGACCTTCACTAACAAAATCAGAATATACGAAATGATGTCCTCGGGACAAAGAGGGTTGGTTTGATATGGACCATCCGTAGGGACACCATATGCCAACTCGTCAAGGGACCACTTGTCGGTAAATACGCAAGCACCCTCGCAAGGTATGTTAAGAATTTGAGCAAATTCTTCAAGTGAATAAGAAAATAATTGATTTTGAATCACAAATTCGATAAACATTTGACCTTCGTCAGAATAGTTTATTTGATATTGAATATAAAACTCAAGTATGAAGCGAGGACAAATTTGATCATTAATTTCAAGGAGACACTCGAACTCAACAAAAATAAAACATAAGCCGAACATATTTTATGTCCGCGCCAAGTCATTTAAAAACGGCCCGACCCTCATGAATTAGCGACTTGTCAAGTCCTTCTTTGTTTTTCTTTATATGAAACGATAGTTCCATGTGATATTCATTGAAATATAGTGTTCTTGATTTTGTGAATCATCGATGATATTGCGAGGCTTGATACCTAGAAGAAAGTGTTGAAGTCACATTTTAATATCATTTACTTGTAGTATTGTTTGGACATAGTTACTAGTGTGTGCCTAGATGTGACGAATATGGAGTAATGATTAACTCGACCTAAAAGTAAAATTCTCAGAGTTAACCCAAACGCTCCTTAATTTGATTTTGCTCATCCAAACATGTTGAAAAATACATATTATTTATGTATCTCGAATTTTGTTCATGAGATCATTATGCATGTGTTTAAAAACGTTTTTGGGTTATATTAACAATGCATAACAATTTTATTTTGTTCCTAACATAAGTGAAATGAAAATAAAATTGGGGTTTTGGTTTGAAACCAATTTTTTGACAAACTCACTAATGTATGCAAATTCTATGTCTAAGGGAAGCATATTAGTTATACATTATATCCTAATAGTCCTAATTGTACAAAAGTAAAAGAAAATGAAAAATCCCCAATTTCGATTTTAATGTTCATCATGAACCCTAGACTCAAATTGAAAGAAAATAGATGAAATGACTTACAATTGATGATCTTTATGGTGTTAGGAATGATTGTAGGTGTTGTTTTGATCTTCAATTAGTGTTTTAATGGTTTGATTGGATCTATTTGGTTTTTTTGGTCGTAGTTCGACTGCTGCAGACAGGAGAAAGGGGTGTTTGTTTTTGTGTTTTGAATTTTTTTGACTAAGTGTGGAAATATGGTGTCCGCTGGTGGCGGTCCTATATTGATCAGGAAGCCGCCTGAAAATGTTTAGGGGCCGCCAGAGATATGGGGGCCGCCCTCAGCGAGGGATTTTGGACTTAGTTTTAAAGAAAATTTTACAAAGAGGAGTGACGTTTTAATTTGCATTTCGCGAATTAAAAATGTTCAAAGTATTTCAGATGAAGTATATAAGATTATCACGATACAGAATGGAACACGGACTAAAACAAAGTCTAAAAAAAAAAATAGCGAGACTAGTTTTAGTATTCCATTTATCAAATTTTCCTTTATTGGGCCCAAAAGCCAAATGTTAGTCCTTTAACCTTCATAAGTCCATCTTGCCACTTTCGAAATCTAATTTTGAGTCCAAAATCCATTATTCACATATTTAAGCCCAACCTAAAATCAAAGTCCAAGTTATATAAAAGTCCAAATCGTAAACCGAGTCTAATATGCCACATCAAATGGGCCGAAACCCAATAATTCATAAACCCGAATATAAGTCAAAACCTATTAAACCATAAGCTTAATATATAAGCCGAAACCAAAATAAGCCATAAGCTCAATATATAAGCCGAAACCAAAATAAGCCATAAGCTTAATATATAAGCCAAGACCACAATAAGCCATAAGCTCAATATATAAGCCGAAACCAAAATAAGCCATAAGCTTAATATATAAGCCGAAACCAAAATAAGTCATAAGCTCAATATATAAGCCGAAACCAAAATAAGCCATAAGCTTAATATATAAGCCGAAACCAAAATAAGCCATAAGCTCGAACCAATAAGCCATAAACCGAATAAGCCTTACCCGAAACCACAAATGGGCCGAGAGCTATGACGAGCCCAAACGCAAACCGATTGGGCCGAGCCCAAACCGAAACAACCCAAAACCAAATAAGCCATTACTAGCTTATTTTTAAGCAACCTTTCAAAATAAGCCCTTGACTAAAAACAAAATTTACCACCACAACCATAAGCTAAAATGATCATTACTTGTTTCTTTTCTTTTGTACCCGACGCAAGCAAACACCCCCTTTTATTATTCGTTTCGTTTTTAAATTTTGATTTTCACGATGATCAACTTGTATAACTAGTATTAAGACACTATAAGAACCATAAAAGTACAACTTAAAACAAAATTTAGAAAAACTTACAATCTTGATGTTTTTGGTTCAGTTTTGACGCGAATGAAATAAACCCAAATCGTTTTCTATAACCCGTAACTATCTAACACCAAATATTAGCCCCGTGTTCTTGACAAATCTTCAAAAAAAATTGTGTTTCTTGTTCTTGGGTGTGCTCGGCCGAAACCAAAGAGAAAGAGAGAAAGAGTATTTTTTTTGTTTGATTTCAAAATGGATGCACAAATGCATGTTCAAGTGATGTCAAATACCATATGTACCATGCTAGGACCAAAGGTGCTAAAAAAGTTCCATCTTGTTCCCTCTTGTCTCATCTAACCGGCTAGAGCATCCTAAGTGGCTCGGGATGTCTCGTTTTCGTGTCGGGTTCTCTAAAACTCAAATCTCGCTAAATTAAAATGTTACCCGGGTTTAATTAGTATTTTTATTGCGTTTAAAATCACTTTTCCATTAACCTAGGTTATTTACATGACACCCTTTCAATTTAAATTTCTCCAAAAATTCATTCAAAACGTTACCGGTTGCGTCAAGACCAAAAACACGAATTTTTGTTTAAACTCAACCGAACCTTTCCCATCAATTTCAAGTGTTTTATCCTTCAAAAATACCACTTGACACTTTTGACTTGCCCAAAATTTTCACTTTAACGACCGTTACAGTCTTTTATCGAATTTTACAAAAAAGTTTATTTTTTGATATCCTTAACTCACATCTCCACGATTCACGTATTTAGAACAAGTTATTTTAAATTATGAATTTACTTAAACAATAAATCTATTAAACGCTCTTCCAGAGCTACTTAGACCCATTCTCAATTTAACTATCGTGTCGGTACGCGTTGCGTGACGATTTTCGCTAAACACGGGAAGACTTCCCGAAAAGCATTGAAAATCCCAAAACCATTCCAAAACAGAAAAACAAATCAAAAGAGATTCATTTATGAACTCAAGACTCTCTTCTCAATGCCCGGTTAAACCGAAACTGTTTTACGTAAAATTGGTCAACCGAAGTCAACTTTTCAGCTCTTTCACTAAGAAACTAACAAAATCGAAAGACTCTGATATAAAATCATAATATTTTATAATACTTAACCCATGAAAAGTTACCGGATATTACAGTTTAAAATGAAGCACTTGCTTCCAAACACTCTAGAATATTCAAGAGTAGGTTTCTTACCTCTTAGGAGTTCATAAGGTGTTTTTCCTAGGATGGCTCTAATTAGGATTCGGTTGAGAATGTATGTTAAAGTATCTACAGCATTACACCAAAACTTTTAAGGTAACTATTGTTCATTCAACATTGTTCTACTTATTTCTTGTAGTGTCCTATTTTTCCTTTCTACCACGCCATTTGATTGTGGAGTGCGTGGAGCCGATAAGTTAGGTGTAATACCATTGGCATTACAAAACTCTCCAAAATGCACTTCATTATCAAATTCTCTACCGTGGTCGGTTCTTATTGACACTATTGTACATCCTAATTGGTTTTGAATTTTCTTACTAAATATTTCGAATTGATTGAAGGCTTCGGTTTTATCTTTAAGGAATCTAGTCCAAGTATACCTAGAGTAGTCATCTACTATGACTAAGGTCTAGCGGTTTCCTTTGTAACTCTATACGGTGGATGGATCGAAGAGATTCATATAAAGGAGTTCTAAGCATCTAGTCGTTGAGACTATATTCTTAGCTTTGTGACTAGCGTGAGCTTGTTTTCTAATTTTGCAAGCATCACAGAAGTGTTGATCAAACTTAAGCTTAGGTAAGTTTCTAACTAATTCTTTAGATGCCAACGATTGAATGAGATGCATATTAGCGTGACCTAATCTCCTATGCCACAACATGGAGTTTTCATCAATCGTTGCATGACAAATTTTGTCCTTTGGCTTATTTCCTAATTTCATCACATATAAGACTTTCTTCCTAATACCTCTACCTATAACCTTACCATCCTTAGTGATTTCTTGTCACTATCAGCTCAAGACAAAAAGTACTCTACCTATATTATCACATACTTGGTCCTACACTTAGCAAGTTAAATCATAAAGATTGTTCCTCACATGTTTTCATACATTATCTATTTTGCAGAGAAGTCATTACTCGAATCATACCCTTAGCCAATGATGTTTAGGGCAAAGATTAATTACCAAAATAACATTACCTCCGTTGTATCCTTGTGAGCTTGGAGAAGATAGTTCGTTAACACGCATAGTGTTTCTAGCAGCATCCGCTATCCACTATCTCACTCATCAGGAATCCAAGGTCTACTCCAAGGCCATATCTTCATTATATAAGTGTATGTTTCGTTGAATCGATGTTGAGAATTTATTTGATTCAAGGTTTTTCAATTTCTATATTTGCCGACTAAACCAAAAAAACAAACATAAATGGGCGCGACTGTACCTGAATGTGGTAAGTAAGGGTGTCGAACTTCTTGAAGCTTGAGGGTGGTTTTTTTTTGTTTTTTGTAAACTATTAAATTAATTAATAATCATGTTATTTCATCAATCTATGTTAATTCCTACCTAATTCAAACCTATGTTTAAACCTATGTCACAATGTCTCTAATATCCAAGTCTAAACAAAAAAGGGTTGTGATTCTTCAGCCTACAAGAGTACACTGGCTAACGGTTTGGTTGGTAAACTACAATCAATTCACAGGTCACTTTAAATCCCATGTGGAGCTAATTAATAACAAAGGATAAAGAGGCTGGTCGTACACCCAATATAAATAGAAAAACTGTATTAACCTATTATTAAATCCGCATTAGAAAGTTTTGGTTATCTTTTTATACACGTAACTTGCAATGAATTCTTCGCTTAAGAGGCATAGTCATTCTTAAGACTTAGGCGTTACATCATCCTAAGACCTAGACATAATAATTTTGTCACAATTAAAGCATCCGCATAAAGGCCTCATACGATTCGCCTGATTATAATTATAACAGAGGAATAAAGGCAAATAGATGATTCATTGTAAAAACACCCTAAGCTATCATCAGAGACTTTACCCCGTCTTACCGGCTTATTGGCAATTTATACACTAGTAGTCCACTTGTCTAACTATCCAATGGAATTAGAACGTTACTTGTTGAATTATCTAGGTCACCTGCTAGTCAATACAATCAATAAACAATTGGCAATATCCAATTAACTAGTTAAGACCCGAAAGCGCGTATCCTAAGACACATAGACGGACTAACGCCAACATGTTGTGTAACTATGTAATTCTAGATCTATAAATTTACTAAATAGAGAGCTAATGCTATCTCGACTTTAGATCCTACTTGATCCGTGTCACTAATCTGGTTTGAATGATAGCTCGCAGACAAATGCGCCCGTAAACAAGTATAAAATGATAATAAAAACATCGCATACAACGAAAGCAATCAAGAAATCAAGATAAATAGAATCCCACAACACTTCAGATATTCATAATAATGGCAATACCCAAAAAGGGTATTAGACACTTCAAACGGTCATAATAGAAATACAAGCAGCAATATTTAGCCAAGGTAAACTCACCGACCTTTAACTAATTGAATACACCCAAAAATTCAAACCACTAATAACTCATAAGTATATTGGAATTTACAAAACCACGGTGTCATCCTATGGAATTGAATTACTATTTGCTGGACGACCAATCTCTTCTCTGCCTTTTTTCTCCAATACCCCTCCTGTTAAACAACTTTTGAGGTTTTAAGGTATCGGAAGAATATAATTTATCACCCTTAAAAATCTAAACATCGTTTTTGAGCCTTCTATTTAAACTTTGCGGAAGCTCCGGTCTTCCATACTTCCGATACGGCGTGAACCAAGGTGTTTGGATACGGTCGTATATCAGTGGATTTCTCTAGCAGTAGGTACCACAATACGCTTGAGATATCGTTCAAATATTAAAATCATGTCATAATATTGAATACGCGTAAAGAGAGTATCTCTATGGATACGAGCGATTGGCTTCTCCTCTGTGGGTCTTTGGTGAGATGCATGCAGCAGCACTACGCCAATATAACTTCTCCTCTATGATGGGATAACGGGCGTATTGGACATCAGAATAGGTAATCTTCAAAATATTCTTCTCATAAGCTCACAATCCGTGTTTTTTTGATCTAATTTTCTCCTAAATTACTCCATAATTACTGAACCAGTACTTGAATTCTTTAAATGTAAAAACGTATAATAACATTATTTTCAATAACTATGATCTATACAAAACCGGGTTTGAATACCATGGGATCTAAATGATGCTATAAAATAACGAATTATTTGATGTCATATCTCAAGTGATCCCCCTACTTTAAATCCTACTTGTCCTGCGTTCCTCAAGTACGCCTATTACAGAAGTTTATAAAATATATCCCTAAGGGATCTATTTTACCGTTAAAGCACTTATTTCGATGCTATTACAAGATACACAATCAAACAACCTTACAAAATAGAAGATGAAAACACACAATACACTCACCTAATACATGTGGTAACAATTTAACTTACATTCCCGCCTTACCATTGCTTGGTCCGTGACACCGTAGTAATTCTATCATAAGACTTGGCAAGATACCACATCCTCCCACCGGGTCTAAATCGCTAAGAAAACAAGTTTAATAAAGTAAATATGAGTATCTTTGTAATGGAAAGGCTTACGGTTGATCAATATCTACAATCTTTCACAACCAGAATACCACTCCAACAAGCAGCTGAAGCACACATACACATCCCCTGAACGCCGATCATAGACAATGCATGTTCTTCTCTCACATCCCCATTTTGAATTAAACCAACTGGTTGATGATGAAGAATGATTATAGGTTAAGGAACCTTCAAACTTTTAACCAAAAGCTGCGAAAACCCACGAGAGGTACAAGACATTGCAAATACAATGGCCGCTAATGACAGAATTAGACATTGCAAGCTTTGAGTATGAAACCCCGTTACCCGTAAAACCAGCGCTAATTTCATTAGTGTGCAGAGGTGAAGTTTCACACATTATGTTGTTATCACTAAAAAGTCGCTCACAAGAAACAAATTAGATTGAGACACTATTAATATACAGTTGCTTTGACACTTATTCTTTTTTATCCTTTTTTCGGGACCATGTAACACATTAGATTTAATACACATCTATTTACAGGCTCGAAAGTCTTGATCACTTTCAAAAACAACAAGCCTACAGTTTGGGTCGTTCGCATTCCCAATAAAACATCCAATCATCTCCAAAACTTTACAACCAACTCAACATAAGGCCAATCTGCCGATACTCTGTCTCTTACCCGCTTTGACACATACTTACAAAATCGTCTGATTTTTTAGACCCGATTCAACGAATAATACGATCCTATACGTTGCTATATTCCTTTGCCGAAAACGAATATCTTCAAACTTTCTTTTCTCCCAAAATAACCATATTAATTCTCTTTCCCCACCTCCCACTTCTATCACTTCTTAATTACTATAGTATTTTTCCCTCCCCCTTTCCCTATCCCCTCATATTTTTTTTTATTTCAAATTTTTACGATTTTTTTGAGTTTAACCTGTATGTCTCCTTCAAAATCTCGTGTGTCTAGCTATCTATCATCACTCCCCAAGTTTTCCTAGGCACAATAAAAACCAAAAAAATTGTCTCGGATGTAATGTTCGGATATCAAATCCTGTGTACCTGACAAAAATCCTTTTCTTCGTTCTCATAATGTCAATTCGTTTCTTTTCGTGTTCTCTTCTCTTTCTTTTTTTCTCCTTTTTTCTTTCTCGTTTCAACCACAACAATCATCCGCTACCCCCAATAATTGCGTGACGGGTATTTTCAAGAACATTCACATGGAGTTTTGACGCTATATCTCACTCTGAAACTCTTCCGCTATAACTGGAAAAAAATTTTGATTTAACCTGATCCAAATTTATTTCTTATTCCTCATTCTCCCCACCTTTCTTTGCACATGGCTAAAAATTTCCCAACATACTTCCATAAACTATCCACACCTCGCATACAACGTACTAGAAAAATGACACACATAGAACTACGGGAATACAAACATAAACAAACACTGTAAAGTAAAAAATTTTTCTTGTCCCCCCCCAAAAAACGTAAAATAAGCCACAGCAACCTGAGTAAATTAAAATAAAACTTCTTTAAACATCTCTAACTACTCATATACATACCCATATCTAACATACATGGAGACGAATTACCGCTGTAACGGGGGAGAGAGTGAGCGCGAGGGTCACACGAGTGTGACCCAGGGGCGATGATAGCGCGAGAGATCCGCAGCGGACGCGCAGATAATGGTGAATACAATCTCTCTCTTCACAAGTGGGATTGGGGCTGGCAACATATTGGGAAATAAGTGAGTATTGGGTGGTATTTACTCTAAAGCAATACAACACAAAGGAGTCATATATCTATATATAGAGATCTATCTCTCTCGACTTGAGAATATAGGAGCGCGAGTCTCAAGCACATCTATCTAAAGAGTTCTCATGGGGTGTGTAAGTTTTAGGTGCTCTACTGTGGTAGACACACACACACAACAACACAATCTATCTATCCATACCACATCCATTTAATTCGTGGGGAGGGATGACACACAGAGCACATGAAAGAAGTTGTAATGAACAACACAGAAGTATATCTCTATATCTATCTACACAAGAACTCGTACTAGACACACACACATATTATATATCTGCGTATGGAAGAAGTGAATTAGTTAATAGAGAGTGGGAGAGGGGGGGAGTGAGTTACAAAATAGAAAATAATAATAAATGTCTTATAATGGAGATAAAGAGGGGTGAGGGGTGGGTTATGGGGAGTGTGGTGGGGGTGGGAGAGGAGGTTGGTGAGGTAGTGTGGGGGTTATGGGTTAAGTGAGTGTGTGTTGGATGAGTGAGTTGTTTTTTTGTGGTAGTTTACGGATATATATATTAAGTTTGGTCATAATTAGTTGTGGGGTGTATATAGATGTGTGTGGAAGGTGTTATTGATGTCTCTCTCTGCGTGCGTGTGTGTTTTGTGTATGATGAGTGTTTGACGTGCTGGAGTAGGGTGTTGGATTTTTTTTGTTGGTGTTGTGGGTAAGGGATTGGGGTATGGTTTTGGAGGTTTGGTGAGGTTTGGGTTTGGGGAGGGGATTGATTTTTGGTGGTTTGGTATGGACAATGTATTAAAATATATTTAAAGGGTGTGTGGTGTTGGGTTAGGTGAATGGGGATTTTGGGTAAATTTGGAATGTTTTTTGTTGGAAGAGTTTGGTGTAGGGTTTTAGGGAGGGGTGTGATTATAATATAGTGTAAGAATTGGTGTACTAATATGATACAGATGGTGTAAATTTTTAATTTCGCACATTTTTTGATTAAAAAAAAATAGAATGTATTTTGATTATTATATGATAAGAACTGATTTGTTTACACTAAGTTAACAAATTCTTTAAAATATCATATCATGAATTAAAGATAAACTAGAAAAGTTCCCGTAAGAGCCAATCCTTTAGGAATTACACCAACTATTTGTCTCGTTACACCCTTACACCTTAACCTACCCTGTTAGATTAAGTTTAATTTACAGTTGCTAGTTGCTTAAAGTGTAAAGTTTGTATTTCCCGAGTCTTGTGTCATTTTCTATCTTTGGTGCGGTTGGAAATTTATACATTGCAAATGGGAATGTATATTAGTAGTCAAAACTCATGTGATTTTACTACCGTCACAATTATTGGTGAAACCGAAGAACGAAGAATTACCGAAGGAATTATCCGGAATTATTATGATTGTGAAGATGGTGAAACTACACCGAGATTTGAAGCATAGGTAAACAAAAAGAAATTTGAAAAAAATGAGAAAAATACAAAAAGAGAAAGAAAGTTTGAAGATAATCGTTTCGCAAAGAATTACACGAAGGATCTATTATTCGTTGACACGTCTAAAAAATCAACGATGTAAAGTATTGTACAAAGCGGAAGATATCGTCACTTGCCTTGTAGAGTATGTAAAGTTTTGGGATGATTGGGAAGTTTATGGGAACGCCAACTTAGGTTGTTGTTTTTGATCAAGTGATCAAGACGTTGTAAATAGATGTGTCTTAATCATGGTAACGGTCCGGAAAAAAAGTGTCTAACAACTTGTATCTTAAGTCTCAATCTATTTGTTTCTTGATTTTTATTTAACAACAATTTACTTCCCTCTCACCTAATGATTAGCCGCTGGTTTTACGCGAACGGGGATTCATACAAACATGCATGTCTATTCTGTCATTACGGCCATGTATGCATGTCTTGTACCTCGTTGGTTTACGACTTTTGGTAAAAGTTAGAAGGTTCCTACCCTATATCATTCTTCATCATAACCGTTGGTTAAATTCAAATGGGGATGTGATCGAACATGCATGTCTATATCGGCGTTCAGGGTGTGTATGTGTGCTTCAGCTGCCTTGTTGGAGTGGTACTTCTGGTGAAAGATTGTAGAATGATCAACCGTAAGCCTTTCCATACAAAAACTCATATTTACCTTTATAAACTTGTTACTCCTTAGCTTTAGCGGTGGAGATGTGTATCCTTGCCAAGCTTATGATAGAATACTCGTCACGACCAAGCAATTGAGCGAATTAGTTACATGTTACCACATAGATTAGTTGAGTGATTTGAGTGTTTTCATCTTCCTATTTTGTAAGGTGTTTGGTTGTGTACTTGTAATAGATCGAATAAATGCTTTAACGGAAAATATCCTTAGGGATACATTTTTATAAACTTCTAAAGGCTACTTGAGGACAAGTAGGATTTAAGTAGGGGGATACTTAATGACATCAAATAACGTCTATTTTATAGCATCATTTATCCCATGTTATTAACCCGTTTTGTATAGTTATTGAAAATAATTGTTACTTAATCGTTTATATTTGAGAATTGCAGTAATTATGGAGTAATTAGTGAAAATTAGCAAAAAACGCGCATTCTGGAGCTTAAAAGAAGATATTTTGAAGATTACTATTCTGAAGACCAATACGCCGTATCCATCAAGGAAGATATGGCGTATCCGTGCCTGCACTCACCAAAGACCACAGAGGATGAAGCTCAATACGCCTTATCCAGAGATACTCAATACGCCGTATTCAATATATGGAATGAATATAATATTCTGGAAGATATCAAGCGTGGTCCCTACTCTAAGAAATCCCTAATACGCCGTATCCAACACCTTGGATACGCCATATCGAACCGACTTCCAAACCTTAAAAATAGAAGGCTCAAAAACGAGTTTTAAGGGTGCTAAATCATATTCTCGATACCTAAACCACAAAAGTTGATTTTCAGAGGAGAAAAAGAGCAGAAGAGGTCGAGCAACGTATTCAATTCCATAGGAGACAACGTGTAATTCCATATACTTTAGTAATTGTTTAGTTTTTGGTATCATTCGTTAACTCGGTTAGTTTACCTTGGCTAAATAATTGCTCTTGTATTTATTATGACGTTTGAAGGCTAATACCTTTGGGTATTAGCCATTATTATGAATATCTGAATGTTTGGTATTTATTTATCTTGATTTCTTGATTTATCGTTGTATGCTTGTTTATGTTTATCAATTTATACTTGTTTACGCGCATTTGTATGCGACCTATCATTCAACCAGATCTAGTGACACGGACCAAGTAGATCTAGAGTCCGGGATAGCTCTCCATATAGTAATTTATACATCTAGAATAATAGTTACACACATGTTGTCCTTCTTAGTCCGTGTCTAGGATACGCTTTGGGCTTAACTAGTTAATTGGATATTGCCAATTGTTTATTGATTGTATTGACTAGCAGGTGACCTAGATAATTCAACAAGTAACGTTCTAATTCCATTGGATAGTTGGACAAGTGGACTACTAGTGTATAAATTGCCAATAAGCGGTAAGTGGGTAAAGTCTCTATGAGCTAGGGTTTAACAAGATCATCATTGCCTTAATCCCTAAGATATATTATAATCAGCGAATAATGATGCTTTATGCAGATGCTTTAATTGTGACAAAATTATTGTGTCTAGATCTTAGGATGATGTAACGCCTAAGTCTTAAGAGTGATATGCCACCTTAAGAGAAGAAATCATTGCACTTATTAAAAAACCAACTTTCTAATCGGATTAATAATGGTTAATACAGTTTTCTTATATAAGGTTCGACCGCTCTTTTATCCTTTGTTAATTAGCTCACATGGGTTAAAGTGCCTTGAATTGATTGTAGTTACCAACCAAACCGTGCCAGTCTCTTAGGCTGAAAATCCCCCCTTTTCTGTTAGAATTAGGATATTAGACTGACATAGGTTTAACATAGGTTTAGAATAGAGTAGAATTAACATAGATTAGATAACCAAGATATTAATTAAATTAATAGATTTAACCTCGCTTCAAGTGTTCGACACCCTACTTACCACATCAGGTACACCGCCCATTAAAGTGTTGTTTTTGGTTTAGTCGGCAAAATATAAATTTAAAACTTGAATCAATAAATTATACACCACACAACGACACATCACTTATATAAATAGATATGCCTTGGAGTCGACTTGGAACCTGATGAGTGGATAGAGGATAGCGGATGCTCTAAACACATGACGGGTAACCGAAATATCTTCTCAAGCTACAAGGCATACAACGGAGGTAATGTTATTTTTGGTAATAATCTTTGCCCTAACATCATTGGCAAAGGTATGATTTCGAATGACTCTCTCAAAATAGATAATGTAGAACATGTAGACAACTTAAGATTTAACTTGCTAAGTGTAGGACAAGTATGTGATAATAAGTGTAGAGTAACTTTTTCTGAGCATGATAGTGAAATCACTAAGGATGGTAAGGTTATAGGTAGAGGTATTAGGAAGAAAGACTTATATGTGATGAAATTAGGAAATAAGCCAAAGGACAAAATTTGTCATGCAACGATTGATGAAAACTCCATGTTGTGGCATAGGAGATTAAGTCACGCTAATATGTATCTCATTCAATCGTTGGCATCTAAAGAATTAGTTAGAAACTTACCTAAGCTTAAGTTTGATCAACACTTCTGTGATGCTTGCAAAATTAGAAAACAAGCTCACGCTAGTCACAAAGCTAAGAATATAGTCTCAACGACTAGATGCTTAGAACTCCTTTATATGAATCTCTTCGATCCATCCACCGTATAGAGTTACAAAGGAAACCGCTAGACCTTAGTCATAGTAGATGACTACTCTAGGTATACTTGGACTAGATTCCTTAAGGATAAAACCGAAGCTTTCAATCAATTCAAAATATTTAGTATGAAAATCCAAAACCAATTAGGATGTACAATAGTGTCAATAAGAACCGACCACGGTAGATAATTTGATAATGAAGTGCAAATTGGAGAGTTTTGTAATGCCAATGGTATTACTCATAACTTCTCGGCTCCACGCACTCCTCAATCAAATGGCGTGGTTGAGGAAATGAGTAGAACCATATTGAACGAGCAATCGTTGCCACAAAAGTTTTGGTGTACCACCGTAGATCCTTCAACATACATTCTCAACCAAATCCTAATTAGAGCCATCCTAGGAAAAACACCTTATGAACTTTTGAGAGGTAGGAAACCTACTCTTGACTATTTTAGAGTGTTTGGAAGCAATTGCTTCATTTTAAACACCAAAGACTACCTTACCAAGTTTGACTGCTTCATCTTAAAAACCAAAGACTACCTTACTATGTTTGACCTAAAGTCATACAAATGTGTCTTTTTAGGTTACGTACAAAAAATAGAAAAGCCTATATCATCCTTAATAAAACAACCATGGAAAATCGAAGAATCATTAAACGTAACATTCGATGAATACTCCTCCACCCTCTAAGACATCACTTTGATGAATGTGACTTGGGATGAAGAAGAAAGAAAGTAAGGTTACTAAAAAAGAGGAAACTTAGAAAATGACATAGAGGTTGGAAACTTTAGAAATTGACAAAATAGTTAATGTTAAAGAATCTAGGAACCATCCATTAGAAAATGTCATAGGAAACCTTAACCAAAGAACTCTTAGGTCACAAGCCCAAAACCCAAAGTAACTTCTTTTGTTTTATATCTATTATAGAACCTAAGAATGTGAATGAAGCCTTAACGGATGAAAGTTGGTTAATCGCTATGCAAGAAGAATTAAATCAATTTATTGCCAACGATGTTTGGGAGTTAGTACCACAGCCTAAGAATATGAAAATTATAAAAACTAAGTGGGTGTTTAGAAGTAAGTTAGACGAGAATGGTATTGTTTCTCAAAATAAGGCTAAGTTAGTTGCTAAAGGCTATAATCAACAAGAGGGCATCGATTATGATGAAACTTATGCCCCTGTTGCTAGACTTGAGTCTATTAGAATACTATTAGCTTATGCTTGTGCTTTAGATTTTAAGCTATTCCAAATGGATGTAAAAAGTGCATTCCTAAAGACGGAGTATACGTGGCACAACTCCAGGATTCATGATTATAGAATAAACCAAATATGTTGATAAACTAAAGAAAAGCTTTATATGGTCTTAAACAAAGAACCCAAAGCTTGGTATGATAGATTTAACAGCTTTTATTATTAAACATGAATACAATGGGAATGGTAGAAACCACAACTTTTTACTAAGAACGAAAGTTCAAATATAATCATCGTTTAAATATATGCCGATGACATTATATTCGGTTTGACTTGTCAAGACATGTGTGATGAATTTCCCAAAATCATACATGACTAGTTCGAGATGAGCATGATGGGTGAACTTAACTTCTTCCTTTGATTACAAATAAAACAAATAGAAGATGGTATCTTCTAATAAACTAAAGAAATGCTTAAGAATATTCAACCCCCCCTTATAGTTTTCTATACTTTCGCATCAAATACCCGATTTATCATGACTTAATATGAGAAGTGTCAAATAAAGTTTGTGGCTATTAAGACAGTATAAAGCATGTAGTCACAACACAATCACAAGCATCAATCCACAATATAAACATAATTAAAGAATAAAGAAATAATGATATGTAAAGAGAAAGTAAATCAAACACGATGATTTATAGTGGTTCGGTCACGGAGCTCCTCTACGCCCTACTCCACTCCCCGAGTACCCAACTCGAGAGTTACTTCACTAGATCAACACGCTCCCTTTTTAATGGATTTATTGTTTAAGTAAATTCATAATTTAATATAACATGGTCTAAATACGTGAATCGTGAAGATGTGAGTTAAGGATACCAGAAAACGGGGCGTTTTCATAAAATTCGGTAAAAGACTATAACGGTCGTTAAAGTGAAAACTTTGGGCAAGTTAAAAGTGTCAAGTGGTATTTTTGAAGGATGAAACACTTTTAAATTGATGGGAAATGTTCAATTGAGTTTAAACAAAAATTCGTGTTTTTTGTTCTGACGCGACCGGTAACATTTTAAATGAATTTCTAGAGAAATTTAAATTGAAAGGGTGTCGTGTAAATAACCTAGGTTAATGGAAAAGTGATTTTAAACGCAATAAAAATACTAACTAAACCCGGGTAACATTTTAATTTAGCGAGAATTGAGTTTTTAGAGAACCCGACACAAAAACGAGATATCCCGAGCCACTTAAGATGCTCTAGCCGGTTAGATGAGACAAGAGGGAACACCAAGGCTAGTTTTTAGCTAGTTGGTTTTTTTCACGGTACCTAAATTTTGGCATCACTTGAACTTGCATTTTGTCCATACATTTTGAAATCAAACACAACAAAAAAAATACTCTTTCTCTCTTTCTCTTTGGTTTCGGCCGAGCATACCCAAGACCAAGAAACATAAATTTTTAAAGATTTGTCAAGAACAAGGGGCTAATATTTGGTATTAGATAGTTTCGAGTTGTAGAAAAAAGATTTGGGTTTATTCATTCGTGTCAAAACCGAACCAAGAACATCAAGATTGTAAGTTTTTCTAAATATTGTTTTAAGTTGTACTTTTATAGTTCTTATAGTGTTGTAATGATAGTTGTACAAGTTGATCGTCGTGAAAATCAAAATTTTAAAACGAAACGAATGATAAAAGGAGGTGTTTGCTTGCGCCTGGTACAAAAGAAAAGAAACAAGGAGTAGTCATTTTTAATGCCCTAAGAGCCTCGGTAAGCATATTGATTGGTAGTGATGTTGATTAAGGGCGTGCCCTTAGTAGATATGTTGAGATATTGTATGATGCTTTGAGATGCTTATTCTGTGTGGAACCATGATGGTGCTAGTTTGCCGTTCGTACCTCTTGGTATATATATATATATATATATATATATATATATATATATATATATATATATATATATATATATATATATATAAGGAGTATATATATATACTTATATACGGTTACGAATACCTAATTTCAAATGTTATGTTGATTATATATATATGTAAGGCATTGTGATGCTGGTAATTTGAATAATGATAATTTGTAAAGAAACTTATACCCTTTTACCGTATTATCAGAGGTCATGTCTACCACAACTTATGTCAATTCGGAGTCTATCACCCAGGCTGACGGAGCCCAGAGCTCCCAAGTGCCCGTCCCTTTACCTGATGACCCTTATGTAGCGGTTAGGCAGGCCCAGTTAGTCGATACTGAGTTAGAGCCATAGGAGGCACCCTCTGAGGCAGAGGAGTTATAGTCGTTAGGTTTTAGAGTACCCCTTATGGGTGAGGAGTTTGTGGTTGTTGAGCCGTTAGGTACTAGGACTGATTCATCCCATTCATCTGCTTTGTCAGATTCCACTGCACCACTGTCACCAGATCATCCACTTACTCGTGTTTCACCTACCCCTATACCTACCCGTGCTTCATTTCACCATAGGACAGCGCGTATGACCGTGCGTGTCCAGCCCGCCATGTCCCCTGGTCATTCAGCCAGAGTGACAGAGGCGATGGCTTTGTCGGATTCAGCTTTCTGTAAAAGGTATAGATCCTCTTACGAGACACCATCATCATTATTGTCTCTGGCTCTTCCAGTACGAAAGAGGTACCGGGGTACGCCTGAGCTCATATTAGATACTGATAGTGAGGGGGACGAGTTAGGAGATGAGGATACTGATGAGGATGGGGAGGATAAGAGTTCGGATGCGGATGATGAGGGTCATGGTTCAGATGATGAGGGTCATGGTTTAGATGACGAGGGTCGTAGTGTAGAGAGTGATGGACTTTGTGACATCCGTGATTTATTTGGGTTAGTGATACCTTTAGAAATGGCTAAGAGTTCATTTTGTGTGATTTCTTGTATGCTATGTGTGTTAAGTTGTTTAAGTATGTGCATGATATCATTTTGAGGTGTATGGGCATCTCATTTTGAATGTGTTTGTGTAAGTGATGAGTATTCCATTGTTCACGTGTAGTGATAATGGAAAAGGAATGGCGTATGGCATATAATGCTACATCAATAGTTGGATGATTTTTTGCTAAGCGTTTATGGGAAACGTAGAATGTTAGTAATAAGTGAAGTGAGTGAAATTTGGATAATTATAGAAGACTTTCTAAAAATAGAAAGTGAAATGTGAAATGAAAAGTATGATTGGCAAATCAACTGGGTTTAAGGTCAAACCTGCGAGCTCACCAACATTATTGTTGACGTTTTCGAGTATCATTTTCAGGTGTGTTGTTAGCAAAGGTAAACGAGGAGTAATTGGGACCAAAGGATGAGTACATTAGGAGTTTATTGAAGGACAACTATTTGACTTTTCCAATTGCCGCAAATGTAAACTTTGTAAATAAACTTTTGTAATAATGTACAGTATGATCATGTATCTTGTGCAATGTGAATCATTGTGTTGCATTCCCGTGTTTCCGCCGCTAACAGGGTGTGACAGATTGGTAATCAGAGCCAAGGTTTTAGAGAATGCTGGTTTTTATAAAAAGGAAATTTTGTAAAAACGCAACTATAACCAAACTAGAGTTTTCATAAAACCTTGATCATGGTGAAAGTTAATTAGCCTGAGAAATTCATGGTATCTCCTAAATTACGCATAGCCTGATCAACTATGCTTAATTTACAAAGGGCCACAAAATGACGGGGGTAGTTTTCTTAAGCTATGTTAGAGGAAGGGAGGGATGTGTGAATGATGAGACCACCTGAAAATGAGTTGACCTCGAGTGCACGTATTAGGTAATACGTACTTTCGTGTAGTGATGTGATTTGAGAACACTTGTGAGTGTTTGGATTTAGAGTGTTGTTGATTGACTAGTGCTTGCCATGATGCCTTGATTATATTGCATGATGCCCTGAAAGTCTAGGTAGATATGTCGCGGGTAGCGACGTTAGTTGAGGATGCGTATTGGGTAGTTATGATATGTAGTGCATAATGCCCTGAGAGCCTTGGTAGGTATGTTGATTGGTAGCGATGCTGATTAAGGGCGTTCCCTTAAGTGGATATGTTAGGGTATGGTATGATGCCCTAAAGTGCTTATTCTGTGTAGAACCATGATGGTGCTTGTTTGCCGTTCATACCTCTTGGGTATATTGTTATATATATATATATATATATATATATATAATATATATATATATAATAATATAATAAATATAAGAATACACACAAATATATAAATACATATAAATATATATATATATATAAATATATATATATAATATTATCTATATATATGGTGTGTGTGAGTGTGAGTGTGTTTGTTGTGTGTGTGTGTGGAGTGTGTAAGGCATAGTGAATGGCTGTAATTTGAGTAGTGATATTTTTATTAAGATACTTATACACTTTACTGTGTTATCACATGTCATGTCTACCCCGGCTTATTTGATTCGGAGACAATCACCCAAGCAGGTCGGAGCTTTAAGCTCCCGAGTGCCCGCCGACGCCCCTTTAACCTGATGACCCTTTATATAGCGGTTAGGCAGCACAGCTAGTTGAATACCGACACTGAATCAGACAAAAGGAGGCGTCACGTCAGAGGAAAAGGAGTGTAGTCAATAGTTCTAGAGTACCCCTTATGGGAGAGTGGAGTTTGAGGCTTTTGACGATAGGTACTAGACTGATTACATCCCATTCATCAGCTTTATCCAGATTGCCACCACACCACTGTCACTAGTATCATCCACTTAACTCAATGTTTCACCTACCCCTACACCTACCCGAGTTTCATTCCATCGTAGGACCGCATGTATGGCCATGCGTACCCAGCCGACCCTATCCCAGGCCTGTCAGCCCGCATAGCGGAGGCAGCTGATTTGTCCACATCTTTTTTCCGCAAGAGATATAGATCCTCTTACGAGACATCATCATCATCATCATCTCCGACCCTTCCGGGGCGAAAAAGATATAGAGGTACATCTGAGCTCATATTAGATACTGATAGTGAGGGGGACGAGTTAGGGGAGGAGGATACTAAGGAGGATGAGGAGGATAAGAATTCGATGCCAGATGACCTAGAGAGAGGAGTGTTAGGCTTAAATAACGTAGGGTCATGCACTTAGGTGATGAAGATCATGTTTAGGTGAGACGATGAGTCAGGGTTAGAGGCGAGGGACCTTGTTTAGAGGGATGAGAGGCTGCACCTGAGGGTCCAGCAGCAGGCAGTTCCGTTGTTGATTACAGTCGTGAGCTAGCCTTTAGGTCTTGATACGGGGCAGCTAGGCGTCGTGCCCATCAGAGTTTGTATTGAGGAATAAAACCTAAGTACATAGAGAAGTAGGGCCAGAGCTCTAGGTCTGTGCCAAAGCAGGAGGGAGTAGAGAGGATATCTGCATTTAGACAGCCCACCCTTATTACATGGGTAGATCTCGAGGATGACAGAGTTTACACCGACGTTCTAACTTATGCACCACCATCTGCACCTGTTCAGACACCGCCATCTCCTGAGTGGTCGCTTGTCATTTACTAGTTTCCACCCATCATCCATGTAAGTTTCATCACCCATAGCTTCCACACAGCGGCTACTCCCGACAGCCACCATATCGTTAGATGAGGATCATTTATAGAGTATGGGCGCATTAGAGTTTCATAAGAGTATACTCCATGATCACACTCAGCATTTGGATGCGCTACCACCTACTTTGGTTGCATATATTGATAGGGATGTGAGAGAGCTGTACACTAGGTCAGGAGTGGTTAAAGATACGTGAATGCTTCTCGCAGAGGTAACAGGTTTAGGAGTTTTTGAGAGCATTAGCGAAGAGAACTGCCATGACGTTTTGTGAGCTTGTGAGCCCGTCTGGCATTGGATGGCATGGCAGGGCATGGTGATACCCGGAAATGACCAGATATGTCATGAATAGTATGATGACCATATGAATGATTCATGACATGTTAATAGCAGGCAGGCTGCTATCAGCGTGAGTTCAGGAGATGAGAGGTCAGTGTTGCTGCTCTAGAGCAGAGAGGGGCCGTAAGAGCCATATATGAATATGAGATGGTTTTGAGGATGTTTATAAATCACTAAACTGAGTACATCAGTTTAGTGTCAGATCTAAGTAAGGTAGTCCATTTGTGATAGTTTTGAATGGATTAGTATCAGTCGTAAGATGACTCTTGTAGAAGCATAGTTATATAGAGTAAAAGGATGATATTGTAAAAACGAAAGTTTTAGAAGAGAATGAATGGGTAGTATTCGTATTTTAATATTCTGATTAAGGAAAGCCCAGTGCTGCGACATAGTTACCATTGTAATTCGTGAGCTTGAAACATATTCAAGTTGCTTAACTTTACTGTTATGATAGAAGGTTAAGTAGTTAAGTGGAACACCATGAGGTCACGAGAGACTTGATAAAATTGTAGTGAATAAGTTTGAATTCCAACTACCTTCCTTTTTAAGGAATGGTAAGATTTTGAATAATGTCATAGCCTTCCTAGGAAAATGGAACCTAGAGCACTCAACCAAGTAGGGTTTGCTTGGGAGAGTTTGAGTAGATGTTGGTAAGTGAACCATGGACTGTTTTGCAAGAATAGAATGTGATTTGTGTTGTGTGAGACATATACCCTGGTAGTATCAATCACGAAAGTTAGAACCACTATGAGATTTTGACAATGTCAAACGTGGTAAGAGTTTGTTGAGACATCGCGGTTTGGGTCATATCCGGAGGCCCGATCAAGATTGAGTAACCAAAAGACTAGAGAGGACTAGTAGACTATTAAGATAGTAGGAAAGACTATCGTGTTGTGTGAGATGGATCTGGTTGGATCCTGAGGAAAACATAATGACTGAACCTTAGGGCTAGGTCTTTAGGGGAATCGAGAGAAACCCCGCTTAAGAGACGATTTTGATAGAGAAGCCAGTGACGTTTGGTACGAGAACCCAAGTGTGTTTGATGAAATATGTGAGGTTGTTTCGAGACGATTGTTGTTGGTGCTCAGATTTAATGAATTATTCGAGGGAAAATTCCTTTAAGGGGGTTATGACTGTGATAACCGGTATACTTGTCCAGGTTAAGAATTATAACAAACATTGTAATTTTCTATCGAGATCTGTTTGATTTTGGTTCAGCTTGAGTGTCAGAAAGCTGAAAAGTTGTCTTCGGTTGACTTATTTTGTGAAACGGTTACGGTTAACGGGTTTTTGGGAGATTCATAAGTAATCATAAAGAATAACTTTTTGCTCTACTTTCCGTTCTGGAGTAGTTATGTGGTTTACTATGCATTCCCGAGAAGTTATTCGGCGTTAGCAAAAATCATCGACGAAGTGCGTTACCGAACACGACATAAACATGAAAAGGTGTTCAATAAGTTTTAGTGGTGAAAAGTGATAACTATTTAATGAAGATTTTATAAGTTGTGGAAACGTGGATAAAACGTAAAATCGACGAGGTGTGATATGGAAGTTTGTCAGAAAACGAGAGTTTCGTGAAAATCTAAAAGACAGTAAAAACGTTCGTTAAAGTTAAAACTTGTGCAAGTGAAAAGTTCAAGTGGGTATTTTTGAAAGATGAAACACCTTTAAAAATGATGGAAAGGATCGGTTGAGTTAAACAAAAATTTCGTGAATTTTGGACCTGATGCGACCGATAATGGTTTTAATAAAGTTTTTGAGAGATTTAAATTTAAAGGAGTGTCGTGTAAATAACCAGGTTTATGAAAAGTGATTTTAAACGCAATAAAAATACTAACTAAACCCGAGTGCCATTATAACTTAGCAAGATTTGAGTTTTTTGTGAACCTGACACGAAAACGAGACATCCCGAGCCACTTAGGATCCATGGCCGGTTAGGGACAAGAAGGGGGAGACACCAAGGCTTAATTTTAGCTACTTGGCCCCTTCATGGTACAAAATGTTTTGTCTTAGTCTCAAACATGCATTCTATACTCCATTTCAAAATCAAACCAACAAAAAATTATCTCTCTTTTTCTCTTATTTCGACGCAACCAAAGACAAGAAAGACAAACTTTTAAAGAATTAGCAAGAATCATACGGTTTAATAATCAGGTTGGTGTTAAGATAATGTAATGGTTTGTATAAAACGATTGGATTTAATTTCTCTTCCGCGGTCGAAAACCGCACCAAGAACATCAAGATTGTAAGTTTTTCTAAATTTTATTTTAAGTTGTATTTTTATGGTTCTTATAGCGTCTTAATACTAGTTATACAAGTTGATCGTCGTGAAAAATGAAATTTTAAAACAAAACGAATGATTAAAAGGGGTGTTTGCTTGCGTCGGGTACAAAAAGAAAGGAAAAAGGAATGGTCATTTTTATATTTTGGTTGTGGTGGTAAATTTACCTTTGAGATAAATGCTTATTGGGGCTTATTTTTGAAACTTGTTTAAAAATAAGCTCATTTAGGGCTTATTTGTTTACTTGTAGCTTTGTGGTCCTCCGACGAAAGAAAGAAAGGAGAAAGGAATGTTGGGCTTGGCCCATTTGATTATTTCGGCTTATTTAGAGCTTATTCGAGCTTATGGCTTATTTGTTTGAACTTATGATTAGTTTTGGCTTATATTCGAGCTTATAGCTTATTTATGTTGGGCTTATTTAGTTCGGCTTATATTTTGAGCTTATAGCTTATTTGATTTTGAGCTTATTTAGCTCCGGAGCTTATTATTGGTGAAAGCTTATAATGAATTAGGCTTATATTTGGTATCGAAGCTTATCATGACTTATGGCTTATTGTTTCGGCTTATATATTGGGCTTATGGTTTAATTTGTTTTGGCTTATATATTGGGCTTATGGTTTAAGTTGTTTCGGCTTATATATTGGGCTTATGGTTTAATTTGTTTCGGCTTATATATTGGGTTTATGGTTTGATTGGTTTCGGCTTATATGTTGGGCTTTGGTTTTGATTTGGGCTTAGATATATGAATAATGGATTTCGGACTTACAAAAAAAAGGGTTGTGAACCTTGTTTAGTTTTCGGGCTAGGTTTAAAACCTTAATGGACTCTAAGGCCCAATAACAAGTAAAATGAGTTATTTTTTTATGGACACATGGGACTTGACAAATGTTGTTGGACTTAAATTTGATTTAAAGTGCTAAGTCGGACTTAATAAGAGTTAATGGGTTAACTTTGGGCTTTCATACCCGAGAAGGGAAAAATAAATGGTTTGAATTTTTAAGAATGAATTTGTGGGATTATAATAGTTACGGAGGTGGAAAATGATTTAAATTGGACGATTTTGGTCACGTTTGGATAAGTGCGTTAAAAGTATGAACTTTTGGCATTTTGTTGGAATTTTGAAATAATGTGGAATAATTATTTTGTGTCAACTCGACTGAAGGACAAAAGGGTAATTTTTGTGAATATTAAACATTAAGGGTAAACGATTGAACATGGACATACAAAGATGATAAAAATTTTATACGTAACCTCTTTAAGTCCCGATACAGTAGATGAAAAATAATAAAATATATATAGTTAAATATATAATATATATATATATATTAAATATATATATATATATATATATATGTGTGTGTGTGTGTGTGTGTGTGTGTGTATGTATTTAAATATATGTACCTTAACGCTTCAAAATATCTATTCATTTATTCTCGATCTTTGAACTCTCACTCATTTCTCGTCAGATTTCTCTTGGACCGCTTGGTCAGTTGTTTTGTTTTCGCTAATGGCTATGTTTTGAGTAGTTTGTGTTGATGTTGCACTAGCCCAAGTACATTTAGTCATTTTACATAATTACCACACAACCATGTTTTTGGATAAAGGTTTTGAAATGAGGATAAAGATTTGGCAATAAGACTAAGAGTTTGGAATTAAGGATAGGGATTTTGTAAAAGAATAAGGATTTTGTGTAAGTAAAAGACGAATGCTTGTACAATAAGATAACTTTGTACAAATATTTATGAGGTAAAATTAATGTTAGGTCGTGGTCGGGTACCATTGTGCGTTATAGAGGCTAGTTGGTGCGTTGTAGAGATTGTTTGGTTCGTTGAGTAGAGGTAATATGTGCGGTTATATTCATCTGTTGAGGTGAGTTCTAGTAGCCCCATTTTTCTACTGTTTTTCTATTGGGGAAAATGATACTCAAATGTTTTTTGAACTGTGTGAAACGTGGTTTTATTTTTGGGACAATTATGTGCTTATGATTGCTATGTGAATATATGTGATGTAATTTTACTTGCATGTACTGTGTTTGGCACGGCAAGGGTGATTGGCAATGATTTTCCATGTCTAGTGTGGTCCTGCCCTAATATAGTGCTCCAGCTGGTAGGCCCTTTAGGTGCGTAAGTGACATATTGTGTTTTCATGACTAGCAGGGATGCTAGGGCATGGTGATCGACTAGCGGGAATGCTAGGTCGTGTTACATGATTAGCGGGGATGCTAAGTCATGGGTGATTTGCATATATTCACTGTCATATTGCACTATTGTCCACTGTTTAATTGATTGGCACATCAACTGGGTTTAAGGTCAAACCTACGAGCTCACCAACACTATTGTTGACGTTTTAGAGTATCATTTTTAGGTGTGTTGTTAGCAAAGGTAAATGAGGAGTAATTAGGACCAAAGAATGAGTACATTTTAGAGTTTATTAAAAGACAACTGTTTGACTTTTTCCAAGGTTGCGAAATTGTAAACTTTTGTAAATAAACTTTTGTAATAATGTACGGTATGATCTTGATTCTTGTGCAATGTGAATCATTGTGTTTCATTCCCGTGTTTCCGCCGCTGACGGGGTATGACAGAATTGGTAATCAGAGCCAAGGTTATAGAGAATGATGGTTTTTATAAAAAGGAATTTTTGTAAAAACGCAACTATAACCAAACTAGAGTTTTTGTAAAACCTCGAACATGGTGAAAGTTAATTAGCCTGAGCAATTCATGGTATCTCCTAAATTACGCATAGCCTGATCAACTATGCTTAATTTACAAAGGGCCATGAAACGATGGGGGTGATTTTCTTAAGCTATGTTGGAGGAAGGGAGGGATGTGTGAATGGTAAGACCACCTAAAAATGAGTTGACCTCGAGTGCACGTATTGGGTAATATGTACTTTCGTGTAGTGATGTGATATGAGAACACGTGTGAGTGTTGGGATTTAGAGTGTTGTTGATTGCCTAGTGCTTGCCATGATGCCTTATTGCATGATGCCTTAGAAGCCTAGGTAGATATGTTGCGGGTAGCGACGTTAGTTAAGGATGCGCGTTGGGTAGTTATGTCGTATAGTGCATAATACCCTGAGAGCCTTGGTAGGTATGATTGATTGGTAGCAATGCTGATTAAGGGCGTGCCCTTAGTAGATATGTTGAGATATTGTATGATGCTTTGAGATGCTTATTCTGTGTGGAACCATGATGGTGCTTGTTTGCTGTTCGTACCTCTTGGTATAGTTGTTATATATATGTAAGGGAATATATATATACATATATATATATATACATATATATATATATACATATATATATACATATATAAATATATACATATATATATACTACAGTGATATATATATACAAATATAGATATACATATATAAATATAACATACATAAGATATAATATATATACATAAATATATATTATATAATTTAATTATAAATATATATTTATATCGATAATATATATATATATATAATATAAATATATATATGTATTATATTAAGTTAATAGTACGGTTACAAACACCTAATTTTCAAATGTTATGTTTATTATAAATATATATATATATAATAAAAATGATATATATAATATAAATATAATATATATATATATATATAAGCATTGTGGATGTGGTAATTTGAGTAATGATATTTTAATAAGATACTATATACCCTTTACCGTGTTAAACAGGGTAATGCCTACCCATATTTATGTTGATTCAGAGACTATCACCCTGGTCGACGGATCTCATATCCCCTGAATTGCCTGTCCCTTACCTGATGACCCCTAATGTAGCGGTTATGGCAGGCACAGTTAGTAGATACAACACTGAGTCAGACCTAGAGGATCTCCTAGCGGTTAGGCAGGCCCGGTTAGTTGATACTGAGTCAAAGCCAGAGGAGGCACCCTCTGAGGCAGAGGAGTTGCAGTCGTTAGGTTCTAGAGTACCCCTTATGGGTGAGGAGTTTGTGGTTGTGGAGACGTCGGGTACTAGGACTGATTCATCCCATTTATCTGCTTCGTTAGATTCCACCGCACCACTGTCACCAGATCATCCACTTACTCGTGTTTCACCTACCCTTACACCTACTCGTGCTTCATTTCACCGTAGGACAGCGTGTATGACCGTGCGTGTCTAACCTGTCATGTCCCATGGTCATTCAGCCAGAGTGAGAGAGGCGATGGCTTTGTCGGATCTAGCTTTCTGTAAGAGGTATAGATCCTCTTACGAGTCACAATCATCATCATCGTCTTTGGCTCTTCCAGTACGAAAAAGGTACCGGGGTACGTCTGAGCTCATATTAGATACTGATAGTGAGGGGGAAGAGTTAAGAGATAAGGATACTGATGAGGATAGGGAGGATGAGAGTTCGGATGCGGATGATGAGGGTCATGGTTCAAATGATGAAGGTCATGGTTTAGATGACAAGGGTCGTAGTATAGAGAATGATAGACTTGGTTTAGAGGAGGAGGAGGAGGTTGTACCCGAGGGTCAACAGCAGGCAGTTCTGGTTGTGGATACAGCCACGAGCGAGCCATTAGGTCTTGGATACGGGGCAGCTAGGCATCGTACCCTTGAGTCAATTGAGGAGATCGTACATAGTACGTTTGAGGTAGGTCAGGGTCCATAATCTGTACCAAAGCCTAAGAGACCATGAGAGTGTTAGCACTTAGGCAGTCCACACTCACTATATGGGTAGATCCCAAGGATGATAGAGTCTACACTGATATTCTAGTTTATCCACCAGTTGCACCTGTTCAAACACCGCTATCTCCTAAGTGGTTGTCTGGTTCTTTGCCTGTTTCACCGTCATCCCCTGTAGTTCCATCACCCATAGCTTCGCCAGTAGCTACCCCGACAGCTACCATATCGATAGATGAGGATTAGTTTATAGAGGTAGGGGCGAAGTTAGAGCTTCATGGGAGTATACTCCATGATCATACTCAGCGTTTGGATGCGCTACCACCTACTTTGGTTGCAGATATTGATAGGGATGTGAGAGAGCTTTACACTAGGTCAGGAGTGGTTAGATACGAGATCTTCTCATAGAGGTACAGGTTTAGGAGTTTAGAGCGCGAGAAGGAGAGGACTGCCGTGACGTTTGGAGCTTTATAAAGACCCATGCTGGCATTAGAGGCATGGGCAGGGCATGTGGATATTCGGATGGCAGATATGTCATGGGAAGGGTATAATGACCATAGATTGATTTATGATATGTTAGTACAGCAAGCTGCTATGCAGCGTGAGCTTCAGGAGATGAGAGGTCGTATTGCTACTTTAGAGCATGAGAGGGGCCGTAGAGAGCCATAGATGGTATGATATTTTTTTGGATTTTTGGTATAACACTAAACTGAGTAGCATCAGTTAGTGTCGGATCTAAGTAGGCAGTCGATTTATGATAGTTATGAACTAATTAGTATCACTAGGTAGTTGACTCTTGTAGAAGTCATAGTTATTGTGATAAAAGGATGATTTGTATGGAAATTTTGAAAGAGTAATAAATGGTAGTATTCATATTTTATCTTGGACACATAGATATGTCCAGTGCTTGCGAGCACGGTTACCATGTGTCATTCGTGAACTTGAAACATATTCAAGTTGTCTAATTTTATTGTTAGAGTAGAAGGTTAAGTAGTTAAGTGGAACACCGTGAGGTCACGAGAGACTTGATAAAGTTGTAGTGAGTAAGTTTGAATTCCAACTACCTTCCTTTTAAGGAATGGTAAGATTTTGAATGATGTCATAGCCTTCCTAGGAAAATGGAACCTTGAGCACTCAACCAAGTAGGGGTTTCTTGGGAGAGTTTGAATAGATGTTGGTAAGTGAGCAATGAACTGTTTTGAAGGATTAATTGGTAAGAGTTGTGTTATGTGAGACATATACCCTTGTAGTATCAATCACGCTAGTTAGAACCGCTACTAGGTTTTGACGACCTCAAACGTGGTAAGAGTTTGTTGAGACATCACGGTCTGGATCATATCCGTAGTTTGAGATTATGGCTTATTTTGGTTTTGGCTTATATATTAAGCTTATGGCTTATTTTGGTTTTGGCTTATATATTGAGCTTATGGCTTATTTTGGTTTCGGCTTATATATTAAGCTTATGGCTTATTTTGGTTTCGGCTTATATATTGAGCTTATGGCTTATTTTGGTTTCGGCTTATATATTAAGCTTATGATTTAATTGGTTTCGGCTTATATTCGGGTTTATGAATTATTAGGTTTTGACCCATTTGATGTGGCATATTGGACTCGGTTTACGATTTGGACTTTTATATAACTTGGACTTTGGTTTTGGGTTGGGCTTAAATATGTGAATAATGGATTTTGGACTCAAAATTGGATTTCAAAAGTGGCAAGATGGACTTATGAAGGTTAAAGGACTAACATTTGGCTTTCAGGCCCAATAAAGGAAAATTTGATAAATGGAATACTAAAACGAATGAATTGATTTAAAATAGTTACGGAAGTAGAAAAGGACTTGAAGCGGACAATTTTTGGTCATGTTTGGATAAACGCGTTAAAAGTATGAATTTTTGGCATTTTGTCAGAATTTTTGGAAATTAGTGGAATAATTATTTTATGTCAACTCGACTAAAGGACAAAAAGGGGTGTTTTTGTAAATATTTAGAGTTAAGGGTCAACGATTGAACATGGACATCCAAAGATCATTAAGATTTTATACTTATCCTGTTAAGCCCGTTAAAGAGACAAAGGTATATATATATATATATATATATATATAACAAGTAGTAAGGATCAAGGCAAGTAGAACAAGAACAAGAGGTTATTAGTAAAAATACAACAAAAAGAAAAAAATATATAGGAGCAAAGAAGAATGCAGGTAAAAGAGTTTCAGTTGAAGAGGATACTGAAAATGATGAACAAAATAGCCGATCGAAAAAAAGACGTATCTGCTGCAGTAAAAAAAAGAATACAGGTAAAAGAATTGCTGTTGAGGAGTATACTGGAAGACGGATTGCATCAAAGGATTATTGAACGCATAACGAGGATTCTTGGATGATACTTGTGGATTGTTAAAAACAATGTTTTATTACAACTTCATTACTTTTGAATGTAGAATGTACCTAAATATTATCTCTAATCACATTGTTATGTTTCATGCATTAGTTAAATTTATAATTGAATGACATTTGATACCCTGCTAGTACGCGAATGCCCCTTTTAAATATTTGTAAAAGTCAATGTTATAAATGTACTGCATCATAATGTAAAAATCCACTGCATTACAATGTTATCTACAACATCCGAATGAACAATCTACTGCGTCATAATGAATAATCTACTGCATTACAGATGTATAAATCTACTGCATCATAATGTTATTAATCTACTACATCACAATTTCTAAAATCTACTACATCACAATGTATAGAAATATTACATCATAACGTATAAATCTATTACATCAAGATGTTATTAACTGCATCACAATGTATAAATCTACTGCATCACATTGTTATTTTACTGCGTCATGATGCACTAAGCAATAACACCATGATGCAGTAACTATGATGCATTAAATATAAATAGAAAACATACTGAGGATACTTCATGAACAATGAGATTCTATTGAATTGATGTTTAGTAATAAATGCTAGTATATGTTTTACAACTAAGAACATATATTCTAAGTAATGATTTAATATTTACATAGTACTGAAAACATATATCCTCTCATCCCAACTCTTTATGGATCCAATGGTTGCTTGCATTTCTTCGATGAGCGTAAGATGAGGACTCATCCATTTATGAAAAAAAGTTTTTTCCACTTTCCAACCAACCGATCATTATCACCTAAAGAAAAAAAACTAAAAAAGTAAGAATCTAATACAACATAAAGTGAAATAAAAAATTTATACTGCGATGCACCAAACATTACTGTGATGGACCACATATCTATCTATAATGCAGTAAGAAAACAACTTTAATGCACCAAATATTTAAACTGTGATGCACCAAATATTTATAATGTCAGGCACATGAATTATACACTACAAATATTTATATTGTGATGCAGTAAGGAGGAAGTGTGATAAAGACTCTGCTTAGGCATTTCATAAAAGTTCTGCTGTGATGCATATAAACTATTGAATACATGCCATTTTTTACTAATAAAATTACCAAAAATGAACTAATATATATATTTTTCCACGAACATATACTAACTGCATTAATATTTCAGAATAGTTGCATCAAACATATTACTAAATATACAAGCCTTTATCTTAATTTATCAGAAATAACTAGCTAATATATATGTATATGTCATAAACAAACACCTATTTCTTACTGCATCACAATTTTTTATCTACTGCATCATAATGAAAAAAACTACTAAACTTAATAAAACATAGTTATCTTTTAAACGTGGGTCCACAGGCTTACTCTACTCTCCATCTTCCTTGGCTTTGGCAATGAGTGGCCTTTCCTTTTTTTATTTCCATAAAAGTACAAATACAAATCATCTTACACTTTTCATAATAAAATAGTATTACACGTTAAAGTTGTAAACATTTAGTTTCGAACTACAATCTTTTCTATTTTTTTTTTTTTTATACCAAATTTCCATCCATGTACTCGGTTGTAGGATCAATCGGCTTCCTTCCTGTCATAATCTCCAACAACATGACCCCGAATGAAAAAACATCAGATTTATCTGATGGTTTCCCGCTTCAAGCATACTCTGGAGCCAAGTACCTATAATTGATTCGATAGACTGATTAAAATTATTTGCAGAATCAAGAAGTCACATGCAAAACTGATCTTTCTGAAGAATCAAATAGTTCCCTGAAAGTTCCCATCACACGCGTTGACACATGAGTGTCATTCTCAGATGTTAGTCTAGCAAGTCCAAAATCAGCAACCTGAGTTCATTACATTTCATAATATGCTCATAATAATTTAAAGAGGCCTTAGAAGTAAAATATGTTTTTTATAAAAACTTATAAAAATGTATATTTCATAAAAACTTACATGATAAAATTAACATTTACAACATGTTAATCAATAATATAAAATTTACATAAACTTTCGAAAACAAACACTTGCTGCATCAACATTTCAAAACAGCTGCATTACAATGTAAATTTAGTGCATCACAATGTAAATTTAGTGAATCACATTTATAAAGTCTCCTTGAGACATTTTATCAAACACCTTATACGCAACTTTCCTAAACACTTATGTATCTATTTTTTCTACATTTTATTCCAGATTTAAGAAAGAAATACGATGTAGTTTGATCAAACTCTAAATTTAATATATTAAATTCAATCAAAATGCAAAAACCGAACATTAGGTGTTTAAATTTTGATTTTACTATCATTAGCTCTTGATGAATCAATCTATATCTTCAAGATAGCTGTTGAGTTTGTTGACTTTGAGTTGTTACGAAATTAAATTGTTGACTTTAAGTGAATGCGCTGGTTAATCATTCTATTTTCTATATTGCCTCATATCATATCCCTTTCATTCTATTTCTGTTGCATAGGCTTAGCTATCCTACTCTTATATCTATTGCATCATACTCTTACAACCACTGCATCATACTACTATAACTAGTCATCAAAATTCAAAAAGTACACTACAAAGAATCTGATACAAAATGTAATAACAGTTTAACAAACTGATAATCTTACTGCATCACAGTTTTATATCTACTGCATCATAATAACAACACACAAATATATTTTATGGGGGCTGTTTGGATATGATTATTACGGGCTGTTTGAGCAGCAGATAAGTGCAAAAATATCTCATCTAGAAGCTGCTTGGACAAGCTTATGAAGGGCTATTTGGACACACCTTAATCCTAAGCTTATTAAGGCTTATTACGGGCTCTTTAGGCAACAAATAAGTGCAAAACTATCTTGTTTATAGGCTATTTGGACAAGCCTGTTAACGGCTTGTTACAAAGTACTCACAAAAGACTACGTAATCATATAAGACCTTAATCATAATAATAATATTTACTAATAATAATTTATGTCCAAAGTTAGTGAAAAGTCATTTTTTCACTAAGTTTTTCCAACACAAAAGTCAAGCAAACACATACTTAATCAATGTTTTAAATAAACTAAATACACTAGCAATCAACAAAAAACATATTAACTAATTACATAATACATACAAGTACACACATAAACATTTTCTATTCATAGCTTAAACAAAGAATAAGATATAATATCTATATCTCCACCACAAACAAACAACTATTGCCTCAAACATTTTGATTCTTATTCATCATACATACATGTATACAACTTACACTAGATGCCTTTTCCATTGACCATAACAATCAAAGCATTGCAATTGATGCATCACACGTGAAAAAGTCACTGCTTCAATTTATAATATATCACATAGACATTTTAACAAACACTTTGTGTGCACCTTTCTTAAAAACGTTTTTAATCTATTTTTATTTGATTTTGTTTCAAGTTAAGAAAGAAATATGATAACATCTTAATCAAACTCCCAGTATAATATATTTAGATCAACATAAAGTAAATTAACAAAAAAAAGTTAAAAAACAAGATACTAAGATCTTACTATCAATTTCCCTTGATGATGAACCAATTGTATGATGCATACTGGTTATTATTTATAGTAGTAGGTTCATTATTAGTGGATGATGAACACACAATCGACATCTTAAAATCAATAAAAATCAGTTTCGTGTTTGGTGGTTATAATCGACAGTTGTGAATGGTGGTGAGATCGGTGGTGAGATTAAAGGGGAGCACGGTGGCGGGATCGGAGGGGAGAACGGTGGTGATAATGGAGGGGAGATTTATTCAATCGGTGGTGTTTGTAGGGAAGTCAATAACACCGTGTGTGTTTAGCTAGGCACAAAAAGAGAAAATAAAATAGAAAAATGACTTTATATACCCTAAGAGGTAAAATGTTGAAAATACCCTTGCAGTTATAAAACAAAAGAGGGGTGAGGAGGGTACACATGGCGCATTCTGGTGGCTTCATATCCTTTTCATCTTAAGACCCCTTCTCAATATATCCCTCCTATATATATATATATATACATATATATATATATTATCATATTTTTACATAATATTATTTATTACATTTATACATATATATATATATATATATATACATATATGTATATATATATATGTATATATATATATATATATATATATATATATATATACGTATATCCAGTTACGAACA
Organism: Tanacetum coccineum; assembly: GCA_026074375.1. Lineage (NCBI taxonomy): Eukaryota > Viridiplantae > Streptophyta > Magnoliopsida > Asterales > Asteraceae > Tanacetum > Tanacetum coccineum. The sequence goes on from BQNB010049278.1 coordinate 41,115, forward strand.
CCTAATTTCAAATGTTATGTTGATTATATATATGTAAGGCATTGTGTTGCTGGTAATTTGAGTAGTGATATTTTATAAGATACTTATACCCTTTACCGTGTTATCACAGGTTATGTCTACCTCAGCTTATGTTGATTCAGAGACTATCACCCAGGCTGACAAAGCTCAAAGCTCCCGAGTGCCCGTCCCTTTACCTGATGACCCCTATATAGCGGTTAGGCTGGCACATCTAGTTGATACAGATACTGAGTTAGACCCAGAGGAGGCTCCCTCAGAGGCAAAGGAGTTGCAGTCATTAGGTTCTAGAGTACCCCTTATGGGTGAGGAGTTTGAGGCTTTTGAGACGATAGGCACTAGGACTGATTTATCCCATTCATCAGCTTAATCAGATTCCACCACACCACCGTCACCAGGTCATCCACATACTCAAGTTTCACCTACCCTACACCTACCCGAGTTTCATTCTACCGTAGGACCGCACGTATGGCCGTGCTTACCTAGCCTACCCTATCTCTGGGCATGTCAGCCCGTATAGCGGAGGCAACTGCTTTGTCCTCATCTTCTTTCCGTAAGAGGTATATATCCTTTTATGAGACATCATCATCATCATATTCGACCCTTCCAGGGAGGAAGAGATATAGAGTTACATCTGAGCTTATATTAGATACTGATAGTGAGGGGGACGAGTTAAGGGAGGAGGATACTGAGGAGGATGAGGAGGATGAGAGTTCAAATGCGGATGACGAGAGAGAGAGAGAGAGAGAGAGAGAGATTTGGTTTAGATGAAGAGGGTCATGGTTTAGGTGATGAGGATCATGGTTTAGGTGACGAGAGTCAGGATTTAGAGGGCGAGGGACTTGGTTTAGAGGAGGAGGAGGCTGCACCTGAGAGTCAGCAGCAGGCAAGGGTTGTGATTTTACTTTCATGTACTGTGTTTGGCATGGCAAGGGTTGTGGTTTTACTTGCATTTCCTATGTTTGGCATGCAAGGGTTGTGGTCCTGC
>BQNB010049279.1:0-28871 GCA_026074375.1 Tanacetum coccineum
TGGGACGTGAGAACACGCAAAGATATGCACAGGTGCCTTCAATCCAAGGAAATAAAACTCTTTACTTATAAATTCTTAGTAGAGAATATTTTTGACCAAGTCAGGGTTAATCCAGGTATCCCAGTTAAGGCGGTTCGATACCAGCTCCAACGTGACTTAGAGCTTCAGGTTTCTATAAGAAAAGCCTTCATAGCTAAAGCTAAAACTGAAAGAAAGGTTATAGGTGATCACTCTTTGCAATATGTTATGCTTAAAGACTATGTTGTTGAATTGCAGTTGATAGGAATATTGTAGTTGATATGAATATTACAAACCCTAATACCACTGTCAAGATTGCAGTTGATAGGAATATTGTAGTTGATATGAATATTACAAACCCTAATACCACTGTCAAGATTGCAGTTGATAGGAATATTGATCCTTCTTTGCCTACTAGGGTGTTTAATAGAATGTATGTTTGTTTGAGATTATTATAACAGGGTTTAGGGATTACAAAAGAGAGTTGTTATGTAAAACCTAAAAATCTCAACAAGCGTAAAATTACCAAAATACCCCTAATGCAAGAAAATTTCATAAAAGCTTAAATAAAACTTCATTTAAATGTTAGAAATTATAAAAAATACAACATGTGACAATTATGAAAAATATGTAAGATTAAAATACTTTATATTATATAAGAAAAATAATTAATATTTTTGTATATATATTATTAGCCGAATTAAATGCATTTAAGTATTTATACTTTACAATTAATATGAAATAAATATGGATAATTACAAATAAATATTGGCAAGTTACAAAATCTGATTTAATCACTTTAAAAGCCCATAAATTCGGCCATAATACCCATTATATTTCTTTTATGATTTTATTTTGTTAAAACCTAAAAAACCATAACTACCGAAACCCTAAAAATACAAAAGAGGCGGCACCAAAGTTTTCCAAGGGCAAGCACGAATTTTCTAAGGTGTTTTGGAGATCAAGGATCGTGGGAAAAATATTGGAAAGATTGTTTAAGGCTTGGTTCGATTGTGGTATTTGTTTTGGGTTCGAAAATCTCAACCGAATTCTATAAATTCATAAAATCATCAAGAATCATCAAAGGTATTTTTGTATCTCATTTTTCATCATATTAATTCGTTCTATGCTTAATAAAAATATTCATGCATGTTATATTGATTTTATAAATTAAAACATGTTCGAAACCCTAATTTTGGATTAATTATGAAATCGGAATTTTTAATATTTGTAAAATTGATTTTATATTTTTCTAAGGTTTTTTATATCAAAAGACTCCAGATAAATTTAGAAAATTTAGGAATGATTCGAATAATATTGGGGAAAGGTAAATCTTGGTTTTTGCCGATTTTCGAAATAAAGGAAAAGGAAAGAAATAAAATTAGGGTTAGGGTTTTAATAATTTTTCCAGGTTCTCTTAATGCTAATGATTTATAAAAATTGGGAAATGTTTGGGGAAAAATTTTAATTATGGTTTAGTGATTTTATTTGTTAGCCGATTATAGATTTTAAAAGTATAATTACTGATGCTTGTGTTAACTTCTGAAAACAAGTGGGTCTGTTTTAGACTTGTTATTATACTTAGTATATTCTATAGTAAAATAATTTTGGGTAATAAAAAGTCCCCATATTGATATTATTTTGGAATAAAATGGTTTAATACATATAATAAGTAATTAAGAGAATAATAAATTAAAATAGAGGGACTGAAATTGTAAAATTCTGAAAAGTGGAAGGTTTGTCAGTATTTAATGAAAAAAGTTAAGAATTATGTCAAATGAATCTATAAGGGCTTGTTTTGTAATTATTGGATAATTAAAGAAATTGTTTTATTAATTAATAAACCAAAAGTACTAAATATGTAATTGTATAAATAAGGTTTTGACTATGTAAAATAGAAAAAGGAAGGGTATAATCAGAATAAAATGTGAAACTTTGATATTTACACTTTTAACCTTGAAAATTGTTTATTTTGCATATTAAACCCTAAAATATGGAAAGCTGTCATATTTAACCCTAAACTTGTAAGGTTGGTATATTAAGTCCCTAAGCTATTCAAAATACTTAATAGAATCTCAAATGATGAATATACATAATTTTGAAACTACTAAAAATGAAAGTTACTAAAAATGGAAAGCTTCTACTAAAAAAAGAAAGTTACTAAAAAAGGAAAGTAAAACTTAAAATGAATGGGTTTGTAATTCCGATATTCACATTCCAATAGGTTCGGTCCAAGAGGAGTGAATTGTGTTTTTCCCCTGTGTGTTTTTCTTTTTTATTACTTTACTTTACATTCGGAAAAGGTACAAGATATTCTGACATTATCGTTAAGTTTCTCATGACATATTCCTCTCTATCTTAGATTACTTAAGTGATTTGCTATATTTGCTCTGAGCCTTTATCTTGGTTTCTCTTATAGATCTGTTATCATGTTTCTAATTTGAACCCTGCTATCAACCTTGATATTTAACCTTTGACATTGAATCCTTTGCTATGATCCCTTTGAAATGAACTTTGATATGACTTTGCTTTGAACCCTTCAGTTTAAGAACCAAGCCACTATTTGTTTCCTAGCCATGAAGGTAACATGGCCATGTCAATGATGTACTTTTGGCATGACTCATGTGTGAGTGAGTGATTTCTCACGCCGTCCCCCATTTGGCTATTAATGGCGCATTATGAGATGATTATTATTTGTTTAAGGGGCGTAATTGATGCATCCTAATTTGTTTTGTATCGATGGCTTATTCACATTATGACATAATGAATAGATGAGAGGTTACTGATGTTTGGGTGCATTCCACGTCTTACACAAAATTTTGAGCTTCAATGACTCCATCTGTTATCTAAGCATATGATTTGTTTGGGCTTGGTAATTAGACCTGATTTGATTTTCTAATTCATCCTTCCTTACACTGTGAATGGACTTCTGATTTGTCTTACCTTATATTTGTATCCCTTTGATCATGTCTTGAAGATATCCTTATGCACCTTGATCGTATCACCTGTTGTTTGTCCGTTACTTTTGGTTCAAAAGAAAAAAAAAAATTAAATATATCTGATCACGTCCTGGCTTTGAGTTAAGCACAGCGGTCACTTTTCTTTTCCTGCAGGCTAGGTATCTAAGCTAGGAGCTCGGGTTCGTTTTCGGATATGAGTGCTGAAGTGACTACCTCTAGAGATCCTTAGTTTGTTATATGATTTGATTACTTTTTCCTGACATTTGTTTATTTTCGGTTATTTTGTTAGATATGTCCTGATTCCTTATAAGAAGTTATGTAACCTTAAGTCATGTTGAACTTATTTTCCTTGGTTATTTATTTAAGACTTTCGCTATTTATGCTTGGGTTATGATTATGTATGCCTTTGATGTCACACCATATTTGTAATACTTCTACCCTTTTAGGTCGGGGCGTTACATTCAACATCCTCAGTTTTAGGGTATCTTGCTCATTTAGAGCAATCACTTTCCAGAGACATGTTTTTCTTGAGTAAGTTCAGTGAGTAAACGACCATGGGGGATGATGTAGTATGAAATATCAGAATTTGTTTGATATTGTCTTGATGGGTCATCCTCCTGAAGGAATTCATCAGGGGGATATCTAGATAAATCACCAATTCCTATTTCATCTACTGAGGTATTTGTGAACCTAATGACTTCAATTCTCTCATCAGATGTAACATGATAAGTCTCCTTTATTTGTTGTCTTTTTGTGTTAAACACCCTAAAGGCTTTAGAGTTGAATGAGTATCCAAGGAAGTACCCATCATCAGATTTTGCATCAAATTTCTAAGATGATCCTTGTGATTATAAATAAACACAAGACATCCAAATATATGAAAATAGTTAATGTCTGTATCCCGTTTCTCTGAATATCTTATTGGTAAAAAAAAAATAAAAGAGTCCCCTATCATGTCTTTTTAATAAACAAAGATTGATCAATTTCTGAAATAAATGCTATTCTGACTACTTCGGTCCATAATGCTTAAGAGTACATATGCCATACATATGGTTCTAGCAGCCTCAATGAGAGTTTAGTCCTTCCTTTCACTATTACCATTTTGTTCAGGTGTATAAGGAGAAGAGAATTTCTGAGAGATTCCTTTCTCATCATAAAAACTCTCAAGCCTAGTGTTTCTAAACTCAGTCCTATTATCAGTTCTGATTTGTTTAACATTAACATCATTTTTGTTTTTAACCATCTTGATAAAAGACATAATCATTTCAGCTGTCTGCTACTTATTTTTGAGAAAATAAACCCCATGTGTACCATGAGTACTCATATAAAATGACTAAGGTGAATTGTCTCATGATTAATGTCATTGGAACTGACAGTCCTAATAGAGATCCATATTAGAAGATGCAAGTAATTTCGTGATTGAGAAGATTTGTTTAGTTAGAAAAAAGCCATATGTTGCATTCTTTTTTTCATATGCAGAGCATGGATTTATCCTTTGAATAAAACAAGTGAGGGAAGACCAAGAACTTTGCTTTTCTTAGCAAGTTTATTAATGCTTTTGAAATTTAAGTGTGATAGCCTTTTGTGCCATAGCTAATTTACACTTTCTGAGGCTTTGGCAAAGAAGCAGGCTCCACTTAGAGTTAGTGATGACATGTCAAGGACATACACATCATTTCTTCTTGGGGCTATCAACTAATTTTCGTTATTAAGCATTAAAGATTGTTCATTGCTTATCATCAAATTATGCAATATATTTAGCATCACAGAGTTGATTGATGCTAATTAAATTGTATTTAAGACCATTAATAAAGGCTACCTTAGAGAAAACAATACCACCACAGTTTATTGAACCATATCCTTCAGTAATACATGGCGAGTTATCACCAAATACTACCTTAGGACCTAGTTGCTCTACATATTTGTGCCGATAAATCTTGACACCAGTCATACTCCTTGAGCATCCACTGTCCAAGTACCAAATGGGCTCTCTGATGTGTCTCTGCATAAATAATAAATTCTTTGTTGGCTCTTTGGCTTTAGTAGCCTAAAGTTTCTCACTTCTCTTATAGTGCTCAAAATCATTGTGATTAGTGGTTGAGTGCACACTACTACCACAAGTAGTACAACTCACTCCAATATAGGACTTACTAGACTAAGAGGACTCAGCTAGTACTCCACCTCTGATTTGAATGATATGATTATGTTTAGAGGTAAAATGGTCATAACTTCCACATATTTCACACTTAGGGTAATTTCTACAATCATCAGGGCAATGGCCGTTGAAGCCACAATGAGTGCATGGTGGGTAAGGCTTTGCTTTGGGTTTCAGGATCTGTTTGAAAAGAGATCCATACTAATAAGGCTGTGCCTTGTAGTTTTGACTACTTCTTAGTGATGCAATATACATGTCATGGTCTGAGGTCCTGTGATCCTCTTTCTTGCATTTCATGCAATAGAGGATCCTATAGCAATCATCAGTTGAATGATTGGTATAGTTGCAAAACTCATATTTGAGCTTAGGTTTTTGAAGGGGTTTAGGTCTAACTAGTTTTGATGAGTCAGGGTTCTTTCCATTTGGTTTAGAATCCTAACTATGTTTGGATGAGTTAACTGATCTTGAAGATTTAGGCTGTGAGGACATAGTTTTGGGTTCCTGAGCCTTTGAGTGGACTTAATTTTCACATCCATTAACATTTAAACCAGTTTTGTTAGCACATTAACTTTAGAATCTTGATCATTTGTTTTGACTTCAGTAGGAACTGAAGAAGTGACTAGTTCAGGGTCAGAAATAATGAGAGGTCCTGAAAAATTCTTGTGTGAAGATTCTTGAGTTTCAGGATTTGTGTGTTTCATTGTTTCCAAACCAGTATCTCCCATGGAGAGTGAAATTGGTAGGTCACAGTTCATTAGGCTCAAGCTTGGAGAAGCCCCTGAGATTTTCAATGAAGGTATAGGAGTATGAACTTGATCTGACTCTTTGGAAGACTAGGAGGTCACGAAGGATCCTTAGAGAGTTAAAGACAACTACCATGATAGCTTCACTTCATGACTCGAATCCTTCACAGTGTTAAAGTTTTGGAAGTTTTCTATTAGGGTTGAGTCTCTCAACCCAGTCTTTGGATTTTAGGACCATTTCATGGTCATAATCTAGGGAGGCAGGAACAAAAAGGTTGTCTTTTGCATCATTTTTAAATGATGAATCAGTGAGATGTTCACCACCAATAATTTTCTTCTTTTTGGCGTTTGCGGTAACTGCTCACTGATGCATTGACTAACCTTATTTGAGCTATTTAGCCATTTTTCATTGACCTTTCTTTCTTCGTTCAGTTGATCATAAAGAGCACGATTTAACTTTGTAAGTTCAGTGTTTTGAATTTGAAAAGTGTCAGCTTTAAGCTTTACTTGTTTTAAGACAAGTAGATCATCTCTACACTTGTTTAATTCAAAAACAATTTTGTTGTATTTAGATAACAGTTCATCTCTCTCTCAACATACATTAGGGATCAATGTTGGATATACTTAAGATAGTTTTGCCAATTACCGAATCTCAAACAATCGAGGAGAAGAATATTTACCTTTTTCATGGTGATGTCGATCCATTCACCATTGTGAGCATGATTCTTTCCCACTGAGAGTTCATCATCAGCTAGAGCCATTAGTACCTTGACCTGAGTCTCTTCCTCGTCATTTGATACTTCTTCCTCAACCCAATCGAACGTTTCAGCAACAAGGCCTTTGTTCTTTGGTTGAAAGGGTTTTGAGGACAAAGAAGTAGGAGGACTAGCCTCAAAGAGTGCCAGTTTAGCTTTCAACTTCTTATATTCAGTCTTGTAGTCTTTGTTGGGAATTATTGATTTGATGATATAAAAGAACTTGCTTAAAAGGATAAAGAATGAAACAAAAGGATCAAAGTCGACAATATGGAATTCAACAAAAGATAGAGGATTCAAAAGATTTTGCTTAAAAGATAAAGATCAAGGATTTAGAAAAAGATTTAGTTATCCTAATACAATTAAAGATTCCTTTGTAATGTCATATGGACCTCTCTATATAAAGAGATTCCATAGACATAGTTTTTATGGTTTGTACACAAGAAAAGATGTAGGAACTCTAGGTTTTGGTTTAGCCTCAAGTAATCAAGTTTTCTTGATCCCTGTTATAGTTAGGTAACCGTTCTAATACTGATCATATTGAGAATTTGGAGTTTGGTGTGAAATGGGTGTAATGTAAAAACCTTGTTTAATAACATTTGATTCTGTTGTATAAATCCGCTATAACAATATCAATCTTGTTATAATTAATCCTAGTAATGAGTTCTAAACCAACTCGAGCTTTAAACGATTCCTTTCTTCACAAAAGGGTTATCAGATCCATGACGCCTTGATCTAGAATCTACAGGGTTTATTTAACAAGAAAAAAAGGTATTGATTTTTCTGTTTTAGTAAACTGGTGAAATTCGATGAACTAGGGTTTTCAACAAACCCTAATTCGATACAACAGAAAAGTAGAAGTTGATGTCGTTTTGATTATTTGAGATAGATGTTTAACAAAGATTGTCAAGATCTGATTTAGGGTTTGGTAAAACGATTTTTATTCCAGGTTTATACGTGGCAAAACATGACGAGCTCAAGATGCAAGGTGATGCCATTGAACAACGTTACGAGGTTCGTAATGTTTTAAGAGTTTGAATGCATCAATCATAGGCTGAGACGCAACTTAATGAAGAAACTAGGATTGTACAAAACATTAATTCAACTAGGGATTTTGTTAAAACTGCTATTGTTGTGACGTGATTTGGAGTAAACCCTAATTCACTAGGGTTTCAATACTATTTTTGCATAACGTGATGCTACTGGCACTTTGGAGAAGAATGAATATGATGATAATGCTAGCTTATAAAAGGAGGAAAGAAAGCTAAGTTGATTTGTGATACTGTTTTCGGGTGTCGTCTATACCTACACCAGTGAACATGTGAGTTTGATTAGTTCGATTATTGCTGCTCAAGCTTCGAAACTTAATGCCTGCAAGGGATGGATTGTTATACTGCTCGATACAAGTTTGTGTTGTTTGTATGTTACAACAGTACTTAAGCCTTGCTAACAGTAACTAAGTTTTAAAGCAATACTACTTAATGCGCTAGTTGATCGTTTATAGCTACCAGTTTAAAATAGTGGCTGCAAAAGATGATACAATACATGAGAAGTTAGTGCTGCCAATCAAATTTTAACTGCTGTCAACTGTTAAAGCAGTAGTTGTTACCTTTTATTGAACTTGGAGGTTTGATGTTTGGCTTGTATGTTTTTGGATCTGTTATTATATAAAGAAACCCTAATGCTAAGGATGATTTGTTTGTTTTTGATTGTTTTGATCCCCTTTTAAACTTTCATAGTCCTGCCTATTAGTAAAGAAGTAAATGCTAGCCTGGGAAGTTAGTGCTGCTAGAAGCAGTTTCAACTGCTAGTTGTGTCCGATATCGGACAACACATGATTTGTTCTCGGTTTGATAAGGCGATCTCGGACAGAACAGGATTGGATATAAAGCTATATACATCTATTTGTATTTGGTTTTCAATGGAGATTGGAAAATTTATAAAAGTGGTTATCATGTTTATATTGTTTGAGAGATAATTTTGCTCCAAACATGGTTACTACTGCTTGAAAAAAGTTAATACTGTTAAAGTATTTTTACTACTGCTCAACCATTAGTGCTGCTCTTCATTGTTACTACTAGATTGGTATCGATTACTACAAATTAGTCATTTTAGTGCTGCTCTCTATGGATGGTACAAACATTGTATTCGTTACTCCTGTTGGTTTAGTTTAATCCGTACAGATTCTTATTGTTGTTTCTATTACTTTTGGTCAAGAGATGGTTAACATATTGGTTTTAGGGGAAGAATATGATAAAAAGTTTAACCATTTTAATATGTTACATGCACCACTTGAGAGGAAGGTTTTGATTCTTACTACTGCTAAGTCATTATTAACTAACTGCTAGTTTAAGGTTCTACTTTGCCTCATGAATTCAATTTATCTATTATGCGTCATGGAGGGTAATTTAAGACAATAAAAAAGCTTGGATTAAAAGTGTGATATATGGTTTATGGTTGTAACGATCAAAGTTTCAAAATTTCACAGTCCCCTAATGAATAATGACAAAAAGGGAAGATGTTACAAAGATGATATTATTTGCAACTTATTATGTGTGGTGGCATGGCATGGAACATGATGTTAAAGTACTTCAATTGTGTTTCAACAAGTTAAAGGAAATCTTAAGTTAAGGGAAGTTTGTTTCATTCATTGAAGATTAAGATTTGAAGATTGTACAAGATGTTCAATTGTTTAGAGTTGAAGCAACAGCTTACTGAAGATCAAGAGAGCTATGGACATCTATAAATCAGTGTATGTTTTGTCATCATCAAAAGGTGGAAGATTGTTAGGATTATTGAAGGGAATTGATGATACAAAAGAAACTTGCTTAAAAGGATAAAGAAAGAAACAAAAGGATAAAAGTCGACAATATGGAAAATTCTACAAAAAGATGGAGGAATCAAAAAGTTTGCTTAATAGATAAAGCATCAAAGATTAGGAAAAGATTTAGTTCCTAATACAATTAGGATTCCTTTGTAAGTCTTATGGACTCTCTATATAAAGAGATCCATAGACATAGTTTATGTATGTGCACAAGAAAAGATGTAGACGTCTACGTGTTTGGTTTAGCCTTAAGGTAATCAAGGTTTCCTTAATCCATGTTATAGTTAGGTAACCGTTCTATACTGATCATATAGAATTGGGGCTTGGTGTGATTGTGTGTAATGTAAAACCTTGTTTAATAACATTGATTCTTTGTTTAAATTACGTTGTGCTATATCAATCTTTTGTATATTAATATCCTAAGATGAGTTCTAAAATAAACTCGAGCTTAAACTATTCTCTATAGTCTATTATTAGGCCTTTTGTTCACCCAAGTTGGGTTTAAAAAAACCTTTTGTCATTAGAGACGAATACGTTTTTGGTGATCTTAAAAGATGGTTCATGCATTTTAGAAAAGCCTCTCTTGTGCAAAATGCCCTTTCTTGCCACCTTTGGAGCATTAAGTGTCTGATTTGCTTTTTGACTCGAAAAATATTTTTCCTTTTTATAAAATGTTTTGAATTAGCCATCAGGGCCCTTTCATGAAATTCTATATCAAGATCTCTGAGGTACTCCTCACTAGTTCTCTCATCAGCCTCATCATCAGAATTTTCTTGAAAATCCTGCACAATGTTGTTAGAAAAGAAGGCAGTTGATATAAGAGAGTCTGAGGGAGTAGTAATTAGGGCCTTTTTTATATCTGAGTATCTCTTAGAGATAATGTTTCTTTCATAGACACCCTTCTATAAATGCGGCAAGGTCAAGGGTCTGAGTATGGTTGGCATTTCTAAGTCCCTAAGAGAAGCTGAGCCACTTCTCAGGGATACTATTCACAAAAAACAACATTGATTTCATGCTTAGATAATGTCACACCATCATTGGCAAGCTCATTGAGCAGGGTTTTGTAATGGGTGTAGGTTTGTGAGAGAGTCTTAGAGGATTTTGCTCTAAAAGTTTGATACTCAAGTTTCAGATCCATGATCCTGTTTTCTTTGGTATCAGAGAGACCTTCAAAGCTGTGAACCAAGTCAGTCCATGTATCTTTAGCTGTCTCACAGCTAATGGCTGACTCTATTATATCATCTGGTAGACATGATTTAATGATGCTTTTAAGACGTTGGTCTTGATTGACCACCCTCCTCTCATTTGGGGTCCATTAGGCCTCAGGTTTATCGACACCTTCAGTCATTTTTGGTTTGAATGAACCATCCTTAATACATTGAATGTAGTAGGGTTCCATTCCTGTTAAATAGCAAAGCATGAGCATTTTCCCATTTATTTGGAATTTACATCTCTAAGAATGAGGAGAAAACTACAAATAGCTGTCCTCCCTTTTGTGAATACAAGCTGAGGTACAATACTTATAGCCGCCATTTTAGGATATAGGTTTTAAAAACTTTGAGCAGTTTTTTTGAAAGATTTAAAGTTTTACAAACCTTCTACTCTGATACCACTTGTTATTCCTTTTGAGTTAGTGAACAAAAACTAGAGTTTAGATAAACTAACTCATGGCTTTAAGTAATGTAAGTGAAAATTAGTTTTGAAAAAATATAAAGATAAAACAGTAAAGAACACAAACTAAATTTCAACGTTTAACTCTTATATTTATTAAGAATTATACTCCATTATATGCGGAACTACAATGATGATTAAATGAAAACTTTTTTGTGTATGATATCTTCACTAACAACTTTGTATAAACCTAAAGTGTTATGCAAAGCGGACTACTATGCTAACCAACTGAGCTTGCTCAGGAACTTAGTAGATATTAGAGGAGTATGTGTTTGTGAAAGATACAACTTTTGAATGCACAAAACTTACCTACTCCTTTACAAGGCATATCTGTTGATAGAAATATAATGTCTAAAAACATTATTAATATCTTTCACATCTTTATGTTTTGATAATCACAAAATATAAAAACGTTCAACGTAAAATTAAACGTAAATAAGTAATTAGGAGTAAATTCTCATTTCAACATTTACATCAAGGTATGAATAAATAAATTCTTAATGCATTTTATGATCAAAGGAAGATTTTATTCAACTCAACTTTTATAAAATAATTGTAAACATTTATATAAACACACTAAATAGTTTCTACATTAAATAAATGATATATCAGAAATAAACATTTTGAATTTCAAATTTTCAAACCTAAAACGGCTAGAAAAAGTCCAGTAAACACCTCCCCTGAATATGACAAAAAGGGGAGCGTATGAAAATGGGCGGGCCCCTTAAATACATGCCCCCCCTTAATTATAAGGGAGCCGGCACCTTAATTTAAGGGGACCGACCATAGACCCCGCTCCTCCAGCTTGTCCTATAAATACTAAACTATTTCCCAACATTTTTCTCACCTTTTTGCACGTCATCTTTCTGTTCTAAAACAGCCCACACATCTCTTAAAGCCTATGATCATTTAATCATAAAGCTTTGTTTCAAGTGATTCGCAGCACAATACTTAATTTGCAAGAGAAGAATACTTCCATCATTAATCAAGAAGTATTCACCCAAGTATACATTGCAATCTTATTGCATTCACACCATATCGTGTAAATCATTTTGTAATCTTTGTAAAGTTGTGTAGTTATTAAGTTTTGGTGATTATTTTAAGTATAAGTGGATCTTGTGGATCCTTTCTATAGAGTTATTTAGTTGAGAATAGGTAGTGTTGTGAGTAACAAGTAGTGAAGGTGTGAAAGTTGTGAAGTTGTGAAGGTGTGAAGAAGTTGTGTAGTTGTGTTCAAGGTGTGAAGCTAAGTTGTGTAGTGAAGTATGAAGTAGTCGTGAAGTGTGAAGATCGTGAACAAATGTGAGTTGTGTTGGGATAGATTGGTTATAGCTAAGATTAGAACTCGACATCTAGCTTAGTGTCGGAAATAGATATAAGCAACGTTGTGTATTTTTCTCCGCCATAAAGGAGCTTGTTGACATAGTGAAGAAAACTCTCGAGTTAGGGTCTCGGGGTGTGGAGTAGGGCCGAAAGAGGACTTCGAAAACCAGAGGAACCACAATAAATCCTTGAGGTTGTGGTTTGATCTTTAAACTCTTAACTTTATTTGCTTCTACTTATTTACATTGTTCATATTGTGCAAGTTTTAAATTCACAAAAAGTCGAATCTAAGTTTTTATAAACAAACATAAATATTAAATCAAAAAGCGGTAAACTATTCAACCCCCCTTCTAGTTTTTAGCACTAAAAATTAAAAATGAACTATTTGTCAAAAATCTGAGAAATTTTTTTTCTCAGACGGCGGCCCCTTAATTTATAAAGGGCGGCCCCCTTAATTTTAAGGGGACCGCCCAGACATTAAGGGGACCTCCCACTGAAAAAAAAATCTCTGTGTCTAGTAGGCTTCTGGTTTGCACAAAAACACAAATATGGGAAAACATATAAAGCAAACTTTTTTCCTAATAACATATCATAATAGTACATTAGTCCCAATCCATTATTTTCTAAAGAAAGTCTTTCTCATATCTAGGATCACATGAAAATTAATTTTTATATATTGTTGAAATATGCTAAAAACATTTTTTTTCATATGCATAATGGTCTCTTACTTGTTGTCAAAAATATATAATCTAATATATATTTTCGACAATCTTGGTTGAGCAAAACTAAATCAGGGAGCATTTGGATATTCTTAGATTCGCATGTTATTGAGTGTTGAAATATTGCTACTCCACATTTGTCGCACTTAGGGCACACACTATTATTTCCACAAAAGATTTGTTTCCTTTTAACTTAACCCTCCTATCATGATATATTTTTGTAAAATTATATCTAGTTGCTTTTCCAGATGCTCTTTCACACAACTCTATATTGAGTATATGCTAAAATTGGTTGTAAATAGGTTATCCTACATATGTAAAATGTTGAATGCTTAATTGTTATGTGCTAAAAATCTTAATTGCCATAAAAGGATGGACTTGCTACAAAATTACCTTCCAAAACAGAAACCCTCACACAAAATTTTGAGAAAAATTGAATTTTAGGAATCTTAGGAAATGCAGAGGTGCGGCCCCCTTAATCATAAGCGGCCCCCTTTTTAAAAAAAATTTCTTTAAGGGGACCTGCCCCCTATTGTAAGGGACCGCCCTAGTAATAAAACGGGTAAAGAAACAGTATTTTTTTTCCTTTTACCAAATACCCTCTAGACTTAGCTACTGATTCCCTAAATTCACAAACATTTCTTGGATTTGATCCTTTGAATGTCCATTCTTCCTAAATTAAACATTTCCTCCACTATAAATACATCCTCATTCATCTTCATCGCAATCATCCTCACCAATGACATCTCCTAACAAACCCCATCCAAACCATCAAGGTGGCCAAACTGAGTGTGAAACCCATTGTATGCAGTGAAACCAATCCATTTACGAAACTCCTCAAATGTTGCTCAATCACAACTTCACCCAACCAAAACCACTAACGTCCTCATCAGAACCAGCAGAATAAAAACAATCAACCCCAATCAAACATCACCATAATCCTTTGCATAGGACACTTTCACATCACCACAAGTTGTCTCATACCCTCTATTCCCCATCTCACCCTTCAATTCACATGCTACTCACTCTCAAGCTCCATCTCAAAATGACAACCAAACTCCTTACATTAAGGAAACTCCCACATCACAATAAGGTATCTCATGTCCTCCACTTCCCCATATTCAACCCACAACTCACGATGAAACTCACACTCAGTTCCACCTCAATGATGACCACCAAAACTCAACACATCATATCCCTCCATCATCCAAGTAAGAAAGCCATATTGATGACATTAATACACTTTAAGACCTATCAAAAACCTCTAGCCATGCATCTCATACCCAACAAGAATAAAATACAACAAATTCCTTATACCTTACTCCCCAAACCTTACCACACACCCTCAACATCAACCAAGTTGAAACTCATGTTGGGTATTGCCCTTGTTGCATCTTCACCCAAAAACAATTTCTTGCTTTAAGTGAGGATATCAATTAGATTGAATTCTTCCTCACTCGACCTCATCCACCACCTAGGGTTCAAAGAGATTACCATTCCATAACTGCCTCCGCTCTAAACTCTCCATCAACAAACAACTAATCTCATAATATGCCTACAAATAATCGTCAAACCCTTTTGTGTCACAAGCAAGTCAAAAATCCTTCTATGGAATTTAGGATTTTTCTTGATGTATTAATATGCTCCTAAAGCATATTTGGTTTTTTATGTATGCTTGTATGTCGTTTACACACATTGCCTTAAATGAATGAAGTATCTCTTGCTTTGATGCTTGCTTGCTCTTGTCATATTTTTCCTTCCTTCTTGCTACATGTTAGAAATAGTTGTGTTGTTCTAACTCGTTTTTGTAGCCAAGAAACCATAGCTCGATTCCTTGGTGCCCTCGAACAAGGGGGAGCACACATCAAGGGGGAGCACTTATTCCGTCGATTTTACTAGCAAACCATCGACGAAGCCAGTTTTTGATTCTACAAAACGGGGAGAAATTTGCATGAAACTCACTACAAAATACTTGTTTAAAAAAAATAATTATATATTCAATGAGTTTAAATTTGTAATCAATCAAAAAGGGAGATATTGTTGATAAGAAATATAATGCCTAAAAAACATATTAAAATCTTATCACATCTTAACGTTTGATAATACACAAAATATAAAAACTTTCAACGAACCATTAAACGTAACAAGTAAATTATGAGTAAATTCTCATTCAACATTAACATCACTTAAAAGGTATGAATAAGATAAATGCTTAATGCTTTTAATGATCAAATGAAAATTTTATTCAACAGTCTCAAACTTTTAAAAATATTGTTAAACATATTATAAACATCACAAAACATTTCTACATTTAAAAGATTTTGTGATATCAATAACTAAAGATGTGAAAGATAATTAATAAGGGAATTTAGGCATTATATTTCTATCAACAATCTCTCCTTTTTGATGATTACAAAAATTAAACTCATTGAATATAAAATGTATTTTATTAAACAGTATTTAGTGAGTTTCTTAGCAATATCTCCCCCCCCCCTTTTTGATAGAATCAAAAAAGCATCGTCGATGATTGCTATAAAATCGACAGGAATAAGTGCTTACCCCCTTGATGTGTGGCTCCCCCTTGTTCGAATGGCACCAAGGAATAGAGCCAATGGTTTTCCTAGCACAAAAAAAAAACGAGTTAGAACAACACAACTATTTCTAACATGTAGCAAGAAGAAGGAAAAATATGACAAGAGCAAGCAAGATCAAAGCAAGAAAGATACCTGGTCTTCATTTAAGCAAATGTGTGTAAAACCACATACAAGCATACATAAAAAACCAAATATGCTTAGAGCGGAGCATATTAATACATCAGAGAACAATCCTAAATAGCCTAAAGTATTTTTTTGACCTGCTTGTGACACAAAATGGTTTGATCGATATTTGTAGGCCATATTATGAGATTAGTTGTTTGTTGATGGAGAGTTTAGAGCGGAGGCAGTTATGGAATGGTAATCTCTTTGAACCCTAGGTGGTGGATGAGGTCGAGTGAGGAAGAATTCAATCTAATTGATATCCTCACTTAAAGCAAGAAATTGTTTTTGGGTGAAGAGCAAACAGGGCAATACCCAACATGAGTTTTCATCACTTGGGTGAATGTTGAGGGTGTGTGGTAAAGATTGGAGAGTAAAGTTAATAAGGAATTTGTTTGTTTTTATTCTGTGGAGAGAATGCATGGCTAGAAGGTTTGCAAGTCTAAAGTGGATAATGTCAACCATACGGGGCTTCTCTACTTGGAGATAGAGGTGATGTGTGTTGAGTTTGGTTGTCACATTGAGGTGGAACTTGAGTGTGAGTTTCATGTGAGTTGATGGGTGATATGGGAAGTGGAGGACATTAGAAAAACCTTATTGTGATGTGGGAGTTTTCCTTAATGTAAGGGAAGTATTGGAGGTTGTCATTTTGAGATGGAGCTTGAGTGTGAGTAGCATGTGAATTGAAGGGTGAGATAGGGAATGGAGGGTGTGAGACAACTTGTGGTGATGTGAAAGTGTCCTTAATGTAATGATTTGGTAATGTTTGATTGGGGTGATATGTTTTTTAGAAGGTTCATATTAGAGAGGTTAGTGTTTTGGATGTGGCGAAGTTGTATTGAGCACATTTGAGTGAGTTTTGATAAAATGCGTTGGTATTTTCTTCCTCCAAATGGATCACACTCATTTTAGGCCACCCTTGATGGAATTGGAATGTGGGTTTGGATAGGAGATGACATTGTGAGGAGGAATGCGATGAAGATGAAATTCGGATGTAATTTAAATGTGCGGAAATTTTTCATTTATGAATAAAGGACAAATAAAGGATCAAATCCAGAACAGTATATGAATTTAGGTTGAATGCAGAAACTAAGTACTATAGTTAATTGGTATAAAAGGAAAAAAAATACTGTTTTACCCGTTTTTATACAAGGCGGTACCCCTTAAATAGGGGGCGGTCCCCCTTAAAGAAAAGCGGGTGCCGCTATGAATTAAAGGCCGCCCTCTGGCATTCCCTAGATTCTCCTAAAATTCAATTTTTCTCAAATTTTGTGTAAGGGTTTCTGTTTGGAAGGTATTATGTAGCAAGTCCATCACTTTTATGGCAATTAAATTTTAGCACATAACAATTAAGCATTCAACATTTTTACAATGGTAGGATAACCTATTACACACAATTTAGCATATAATCATATATGAGTTGAGTGAAAGCAAATGAAAAAGCAACTAGATATAATTTACCAAAAAATTATCATGATAGAGGGTTTAAGTAAAAAGGAACCAACTTTGTGAAATACTAGTGTGATCCTAAGTGCGACAAATTGGGAGTAGCAATTATATTCAACACTATACATGCGAAACTATGAAATAATACCAAATCCCCTCCCTGATTTAGTTTTGCACAACCAAGATTAGTCGGAAAAGAAATATTAGATTATATATTTTTGACAACAAGTAAGAGAACCATAGATGCATATGAAAAAAAATGTTTTTAGCATATTTCACAATATATAAAAATTAATTTTCATGTTGATCCTAATATGAGAAAGACTTTCTTAGAAAATAATGGATTTGTAACTAAATGTATAAATTATGTTATTAGGAAAAAGTTTGCTTATATGTTTTTCCCAATCTTGTGTTTTTGTGCAAACCAGAAGCCTACTAGACACAGAGATTTTTTTTTCAGTGGGAGGTCCCCTTAATGTCTGGGCGGTCCCCTTAAAATTAAGGGGGCCGCCGTCTGAGAAAAAAAATTTCTCAGATTTTTGACAAATAGTTCATTTTTAATTTTTAGTGCTAAAAACTAGAAGGGGGGTTGAATAGTTTACCGCTTTTTGATTTAATATTTATGTTTGTTTATAAAAACTTAGATTCGACTTTTTGTGAATTTAAAACTTGCACAATATGAACAATGTAAATAAGTAGAAGCAAATAAAAGATAAGAGTTTAAAAGATCAAACCACAACACAAGGATTTATAGTGGTTCGTTACAAGCTCCTCTTCGGCCTACTCCACTCCCGAGCACCTAACCTAGAGTTTTTCTTTCACTATGTCAAGCAAGCTCCTTTATGGCGAGAAAAACCGTACACAACGTTGCCTTAATCTATTTCCGACACTAAGCCAAGATGATCGAGTTCTAATCTTAGCTATAACCAATCTATCCAACAAACTTCACAATTTTGGTCACGGACTTCACAACTTCACGACACATTCATAACTTCACTACACAACTTAAACTCACACCTTGAACACAACTACACAACTTCTTACACCTTCAGAGGGGGGGGGGGGGGTGTGCATCCGCTAAAGTCACACCCTCTCCTACTTGTCCTCACCACACTACTTAAGTCACACTAACTAACACTACTAGAAAGGATCACAGATTCCAACTATACTTTACAATAATCACCAAACTAATAACAACACTCTTTACAAGATATTCCAAATTGCGAATTTACAAGCTATGGTGTTAATGCAATAAGATTGCAAGTAATACCTTGGGTTGTAATACTTACTTTGAATTAATGATGGAAGTATCTTCTCTTGGCAATTAAGTAATTGAGCTGGATCACTTGGAAACAAGCTTATTATTAAATGATCAAGAGGATTATAGAGATGTGGTAGGGCTGTTTTAGAACAGTAAGAATAGTGCAAAAGGTGAGAAAAATGTTGGGGAATAGTTTAGTATTTATAGGACAAGCTGGAGGAGCGGGGTCTATGGTCGGTCCCCTTAAATTAAGGTGCCGGCTCCCTTATAATTAGGGGGGGCATGTATTTAAGGGGCCCGCCCATTTTCATACGCTCCCCTTTTTGTCATATTCAGGGGAGGTGTTTACTGGACTTTTTCTAGCCGTTTTAGGTTTGAAAATTTGAAATTCAAAATGTTTATTTTGAATAAAACATTTCTTTTAAATGTAGAAAATGTTTTGTGATGTTTATAAAAATGTTTACAATATTTTATAAAAGTTTGAGGTTGAATAAAAATTTCCTTTGATCATAAAATGCATTAAGAAATTTCATTCATTCTACTTGGAAGTAAATGTTGAAAATTAGAATTTTACTCCTAATTACTTATTTACGTTTAATTTTACGTTGAACGTTTTTATATTTTGTGATTATCAAAACATAAAGATGTGAAAGATATTAATAATGTTTTTAGACATTATATTTCTATCAACAGATATGCCTTGTAAAGGAGTAGGTAAGTTTTGTGCATTCAAAAGTTGTATCTTTCACAAACACATACTCCTCTAATATCTACTAAGTTCCTGAGCAAGCTCAGTTGGTTAGCATAGTAGTCCGCTTTGCATAACACTTTAGGTTTATACAAAGTTGTTAGTGAAGATATCATACACAAAAAAGTTTTCATTTAATCATCATTGTAGTTCCGCATATAATGGAGTATAATTCTTAATAAATATAAGAGTTAAACGTTGAAATTTAGTTTGTGTTCTTTACTGTTTTATCTTTATATTTTTTCAAAACTAATTTTCACTTACATTACTTAAAGCCATGAGTTAGTTTATCTAAACTCTAGTTTTTGTTCACTAACTCAAAAGGAATAACAAGTGGTATCAGAGTAGAAGGTTTGTAAAACTTTAAATCTTTCAAAAAAACTGCTCAAAGTTTTTAAAACCTATATCCTAAAATGGCGGCTATAAGTATTGTACCTCAGCTTGTATACACAAAAGGAGACAGCTATTTTGTTGTTTCTCCTCATCTAGAGAATGTAAAATTCAATAAATGGAAAAAGCATATGCTTTGCTATTTAAAACAGTTAATGAACCCTACTACATTCTATTATTAAGGATGATCATTTCAAACCAAAAATACTGAAGGTGTCCCGATAAACCTGAGGCCCTAAGGGACCCACATGAGAGGAGGAGTGGTCAATCAAGACCACGTCCTTAAACATCATTAAATCATGTCAACAATGCTATATATAAGTCAGCCATTAGCTGTGATTAACTAAAGAATACATGGACTGACTTGGTTCACAGCTTTGAAGGTCTCTCTGATACCAAAGAAAACATGATCATGGATCTGAAGCTTAAGTATCAAACTTTTAGAGCAAAATCCTCTAAGACTCTCTCACAAACCTACACCCATTACAAAACCCTGCTCAATGAGCTTGCCAATGATGGTGTGACATTATCTAAGCATGAAATCATGTTGTTTTTTGTGAATAGTATCCCTGAGAAGTGGCTCAGCTTCTCTTAGGGACTTAGAAATGCCAACCATACTCAGACCCTTGACCTTGCCGCATTTATAGAAGGGTTGTCTATGAAGAAAACCTTATCTCTAAGAGATACTCAGATATAAAAAAGGCCCTAATTACTACTCCCTCAGACTCTCTTATATAAACTGCCTTCTTTTCTAACAACATTGTGCAGGATTTTCAAGAAAATTCTGATGATAAGGATGATAAGAGAACTAGTGAGGAGTACCTCAGAGATCTAGATATAGAATTTCATAAAAGGGCCCTGATGGCTAATTCAAAACATTTTATAAAAAGGAAAAATAATTTTTCGAGTCAAAAAGCAAATCAAGACACTAAATGCTCCAAAGGTGGCAAGAAAGGTCATTTTGCAAGAGATTGCTTTTCTAAAATGCATGAACCATCTTTTAAATCACCAAAAACGTACTCGTCCTCAATGTCAAAAGGTTTTAAACCC
Source organism: Tanacetum coccineum (assembly GCA_026074375.1). Lineage (NCBI taxonomy): Eukaryota > Viridiplantae > Streptophyta > Magnoliopsida > Asterales > Asteraceae > Tanacetum > Tanacetum coccineum. The sequence goes on from BQNB010049279.1 coordinate 20,820, forward strand.
AACTTGGGTGAACAAAAGCCTAAAAAGACTATAGAGAATCGTTTAAAGCTCGAGTTTATTTAGAACTCATCTAGGATTATTAATAACAAAGATTGATATAGCACAACGTAATTTAAACAAAGAATCAATGTTATTAAACAAGGTTTTACATTACACACAATCACACCAAGCCCCAATTCTATATGATCAGTATAGAACGGTTACCTAACTATAACAGGGATTAAAGAAACCTTGATTACCTTGAGGCTAAACCAAACACGTAGACGTCTACATCTTTTCTTGTGCACATACATAAACTATGTCTATGGATCTCTTTATATAGAGAGTCCATAAGACTTACAAAGGAATCCTAATTGTATTAGGAAACTAAATCTTTTCCTAATCTTTGATCTTTATCTATTAAGCAAATCTTTTAGAATCCTCCATCTTTTGTAGAATTCCATATTGTCGACTTTGATCCTTTTGTTTCATTCTTTATCCTTTTAAGCAAGTTCTTTTGTATCATCAAATCAATAATTCCCAACAATCTTCCCCTATTTGATGATGACAAAACAAACACTGATTATAAGATGATCCATAGTATCTTGATCTTTAGCAAGCTGTGTCTTCAACTTAAACACTTGAACATCTTGTACATCTTCAAATCTTAATCTTCCATGAATGAACAATACTTCCCCTTATCTTAAAGATTTTCCTTTGAACTTGTTAAACCCAATGAAGTCTTTACATCAATGTTTTCCATGCCATGCCACCACACATAATAAGTTGCAAATAATATCATATTTGTAACATCTTCCCTTTTTGTCATTATTCATTAGGGGACTGTGAAATTTTGAAACTTTGATCGTTACAACCATAAACCATATATCACACTTTTTAAATCCAAGCTTTCTTATGTCTTAAATACCCTCCATAGACGCAATTAAGTATAAAAGGAATTCAAGCAGTAGAAACCTTAAACTAGCAGTAGTAATAGAATGACTTAGCAGTAGTAAGTAATCAAAAACCTTCCTCTCAAGTGGTGCATGTAACATATTAAAATGGTTAAACTTTTTATCATATTCTTCCCCTAAAACCAATATGTTAACCATCTCTTGACCAAAAGTAATAGAAACAACAATAAGAATCTGTACGAATAACTAACCAACAGTAGTAACGAATACCATGTAGTACCATCCATGAAGAGCAGCACTAAAAATGACTAATAGTAGTAATCGATACCAAGCAGTAGTAACAATGAAGAGCAGCACTAATGGTTGAGCAGTAGTAAAAATACTTTAACAGTATTAACTTTTCAAAGCAAGTAGTAACCCATGTTTGTGGAGCAAAATTATCTCTCAAACAATATAAACATGATAACCACTTTTATAAATTTTCCAATCTCCATTGAAAACCAAATACAAATAGATGTATATAGCTTTATATCCCAATCCCTGTTCGTTCCGAGATCGCCACAACCGAGAACAAATCATGTGTTGTCCGATATCGGACACAACTAGCAGTTGAAACTGCTTCTAGCAGCACTAACTTTCCAAGGCAGCATTAACATCTTTACTAATAGCAGTACTAAGAAGTTAAAAATGGGAACAAACATAAATCCTAAAAACAAACCAATCATCCTTAGCATTAGGGTTTCTTTATACCATAACAGATCCAAAAACATACCACGCCAAACACGAACCTCCAAGCTTCAATAAACAGGTAACAACTACCTGCTTTAACCATGACAGCAGTAAATTTGATTGGCAACACTAACCTTCTCTTGTATCATCTTTGGCAGCACTAATTATAAACTGGTAGCATAAACGATCATCTAGCAGCATTAAGTAGTATTGCTTTGAACTTAGTACTGTTAGCAGGCAGTACTATTGTAACACACAAACAGCACAAACTTGTATTCGAGCAATATTAACAAGCTTCCTTGCATCATTAAGTTTACGAAGCTAGCAGCATTAATGAACAAAATCAAACAAAGATCACTGGTAGTAGGTATAAACGAAACCCTAACAGCTGTATCACAAAACAACTTAGCTTCTATCCTCCTTTTAGCGCTAGCATAATATCTGATTCATTCTTCTCCAAAGTCCCAGTAGCATCATGTTATGCAAAAATAGTATTGAAACCCTAGTGAATTAGGGTTTACTCCAAATCACGTCACAACAATAGCAGTTTTAACAAAATCCCTAGTTGAATTAATGTTTTGTACAATCCTAGTTTCTTCATTAAGTTGCGTCTCAGCCTATGATTGATGCATTCAAACTCTTAAAACATTACGAACCTCGTAACGTTGTTCAATGGCATCACCTTGCATCTTGAGCTCGTCATGTTTTGCCACGTATAAACCTGGAATAAAAATCGTTTTACCAAACCCTAAATCAGATCTTGACAATCTTTGTTAACATCAATCTTAAATAAACAAAGACGGACATCAAATCAACTTTTCTGATGTATTCGAATTAGGGTTTGTTGAAAACCCTAGTTCATCGAATTTCACCAGTTTACTAAAAACAGAAAATCAATACCTTTTTCTTGTAAAAACCCTGTAGATTCTAGATCAAGAGCCACATGGCTCTGATACCAATTGTGAAGAATCGTTTAAAGCTCGAGTTTGTTTAGAACTCATCTAGGATTAATAATAACAAAGATTGATATAGTATAGCGGAATTTAAACAAAGAATCAATGTTATTAAACAAGGTTTTACATTACACACATTCACACCAACCTCCAATTCTATATGATCAGTATAGAATGGTTACCTAACTATAACAGGGATCAAGGAAACCTTGATTACCTTGAGGCTAAACCAAAAACCTAGACGTCTACATCTTTTCTTGTGTACACACATAAACTATGTCTATTGTATCTCTTAAATATAGAGAGGTCCCTAAAGACTTTACAAAGGATCTAATTGTATGAGGAACTAAAATCTTTTTCTAAATCCTTCTGATCTTTATCTTATAAGCAAATCTTTTAGAATCCTCTATCTTTTGTAGAATTCCATATTGTCGACTTTGATCCTTTTGTTTCATTCTTTATCCTTTTAAGCAAGTTCTTTTATATCATCAAATCAATAATTCCCAACAAAGACTACAAGACTGAATATAAGAAGTTGAAAGCTAAACTGGCACTCTTTGAGGCTAGTCCTCCTACTTCTTTGTCCTCAAAACCCTTTCAACCAAAGAACAAAGGCCTTGTTGCTGAAACGTTCGATTGGGTTGAGGAAGAAGTATCAAATGACGAGGAAGAGACTCAGGTCAAGGTACTAATTCTCTAGCTGATTAAGAACATCATGGAAAGAAACATCTCACAATGGTGAATGGATCGACATCACCATGAAAAAGGTAAATATTCTTCTCTCTATTGATGAGGATTCGGATTGGCAAAAACTAATCATCAAATATATCCACATCTGACCTAAAGGTATTGTTGAAGGAGGCAGATGACTGAACTTGTTTATCTAAATACAAACAAAATACTGTTTATGAATAAAACAAGTGTAGGGGAATGATCTACTTGTCTTAAAACAAGTAAAGCTTAAAGCTGACACTTTTCAAATTCAAAACACTGAACTTACAAAGTTAAATCGTGCTCTTTATGATCAACTGAACGAAGAAAGAAAGGTCAATGAAAAATGGCTAAATAGCTCAAATAAGGTTAGTCAATGCATCAGTGAGCAGATACCAAACCAAAAGAAGAAAATTATTGGTGGTGAACATCTCACTGATTCATCATTTAAAAATGATGCAAAAGACAACCTTTTTGTTCCTGCCTCCCTAGATTATGACCATGAAATGGTCCTAAAATCCAAAGACTGGGTTGAGAGACTCAACCCTAATAGAAAACTTCCAAACTTTAACACTGGAAGGATTCTAGTCCCTGAAAGTAAAGCTATCAATGAGTGTCTTTAACTCACTAAGGCATCCTCTGACCCTTAGTCTTCAAAAGAGTCAGGCTCAGAATCTCAAACTCCTCTACCTTCATTGAAAAATCTCAGGGAGCTTCTCCAAGCTCTGAGCTAATGACTTTGACCTACCAATATCACTCTCCAAGGGAGATACCTGGTTTGGAAACAATGAAACACACAAATCCTGAAACTCAAGAATCTTCACACAAGAATTTTTCAGGACCTCTCATTATTTCTGACCCTGAACTAGTCACTTCTTCAGTTCCTACTGAAGTCAAAACAAATGATCAAGAGTCTAAAATTAATGAGCTAACAAAACTGGTTCAAATGTTAATGGATGTGAAAATTAAGTCCACTCAAAGGCTCAGGAACCCAAAACTATGTCCTCACAGCCTAAATCTTCAAGATCAGTTAACTCATCCAAACATAGTTAGGATTCTAAACCAAATGGAAAGAACCCTGACTCATCAAAACTAGTTAGACCTAAACCCCTTCAAAAACCTAAGCTCAAATATGAGTTTTGCAACTATACCAATCATTCAACTGATGATTGCTATAGGATCCTCTACTGCATGAAATGCAAGAGAGAGGATCACAGGACCTCAGACCATGACATGTATATTGCATCACTAAGAAGTAGTCAAAACTACAAGGCACAGCCTTATTAGTATGGATCTCTTTTCAAACAGATCCTGAAACCCAAAGCAAAGCCTTACCCACCATGCACTCATTGTGGCTTCAACGGCCAATTGCCTGATGATTTGTAGAAAAATTACCCTAGTGTGAAATATGTGGAAGTTAATGACATTTTACCTCTAAACATCATCATATCATTCAAATCAGAGGTGGAGTACTAGCTGAGTCCTCTTAGTCTAGTAAGTCCTATATTGGAGTGAGTTGTACTACTTGTGGTAGTAGTGTGCACTCAACCACTAATCACAATGATTTTGAGCACTATAAGAGAAGTGAGAAACTTCAGGCTACTAAAGCCAAAGAGCCAACAAAGAATTTATTATTTATGCAGAGACACATCAGAGAGCCCATTTGGTACTTGGACAGTGGATGCTCAAGGATTTAATGACTGTTTTCAAGATTTATCGCACAAATACTGTAAAGGCAACAAGGTCCTAAGGTATAATTGTTGAAACTCGCCATGTATTACTGAAGGATTATGGTTCAATAAACTGTGGTGGTATTGTTTTCTCTAAGGTAGCCTTTATTAATGGTCTTAAATACAATTTAATTAGCATCAATCAACTCTGTGATGCTAAATATATTGCATAATTTGATGATAAGCAATGAACAATTCAAACAGACGCATTTCATTTTAGGAACTTTAGGTGTTTGGCAGAGCACCTACAGGGGCAACAACTTGTAACAACGTATATTTAAGGCTTCAGTGTCATGAGCTTAGTGCAATAATTATACTTTTTGTGTGATATTGTATTTGTTATAAAAGTCACACACACACAGAAACCTTGTGGTCTACATTTATACTTATTTAAACCTATGAACTCACTAACTTTATGTTGGCGTTTTAGCATGCATTTCTAAGGTCTATAACTTGCATACCTGGCTAGCATGTGGAGTCACGTTTTAGTCACTCGATTAAGTTTACGTTGCATTGAAGACTTTCTGCATAAACTCTATTCATGTGATTATCTTTCCAAACTATTTTCTATTTTGTAGTGAAACTATGGAATGTATTTTGTGAAAGCTTATTTATCTGAGTATATCAAATGAATTCCTCTTTAAAAAGACTCATATAGAGGTCATTCTTTATATTCTTATGTATCTTGTTCTATAAACTCATACCTCGGTTACTTTTTCGCTACGAATTTTGGGGTGTAACATATTGGTATCTAGAGTCAAGGTTATAGAGAAATAGGTTGCATTATTAGGCCTAAACTATAACCATTGCATCATAACATTTCGCGTGCATACTTACAGTACGTTTGAACTTGCCTTTATATAAATGATGTTTTATTTCAATATTGAAATTGTCACAGAAGTATGTCTATTCCTTACATCACCATTTCTTTGGATTCGGATGACGAGAGCACCAGGTCGTCAAATACTGTGCTTATACCACCATCGCATGACTACGTTTCGGCTTTGCCAGACTATATCCCAACTTCAGAGTTGAATACCAAGCCGTTTGAGGGACCAATTTTATATGGCTATATACCATGATCAGATACCAAGACAGAGCCTTCTGAGCAGGACCTAGAGGAGTCCTCAAAGGAGGATTCCACTGAGGAGGATCCCTCTGAATAGGTTCTGACGGAGGAAGATGAGCTACTACCGGCTCAGACTGTATCCACACCACCTATTGTACCTACTTTTATTACCTAGGCAGTGCGAACTCCCTCATTCCATCCATATTGGATCCACCCTAATGGGCCACGCTTCATGTTCTCACCGAGGAAGATGGTGCATGCACCGTATACCCTCTCACTTTCTATTGAGGACGCCATCGTCGAGTTGATTGCTGCACTACCTTGTAAGAGGACGTACTCGCCTTCACCACCACCATTACTGTAACGCCCCGACCCAAAAGGGTAGAAGTATTACAAATATGGTGTGACATCAAAGGCATACATAATCATAACACAAGCATAAACAGCGGAAGTCTCAAATAAATAACCAAAGGAAAATAAGTCAACATGACTTAAGGTACATAAGTTCTTAAAGGACAGACATATCCAAACGAAATAACCGAAATAACGAAGGTCTCGAAAAGTAACAAATCATATATCAAAACTAAGATCTCTAGGGTAAGTCCACACTCAGCACTCATATCCCGAAAACAACCCCAGCTCCTAGCTTAGATACCTGCCGCAGGAAAAGAAAGTGCGGCTGAGCTTACAAAGCCCAGTGAACAGATATATATAATCGAACGCAAAAGATAACGGAAAATCAAAGGATACGATATAAGGTGCAAAGGATATCACAAGACATGATCAAAGGAATACAAATATAAGGTAAGACAAATCAGAAGTCAATTCATAGTGTAAGGTAAGATGAATCAGAAAGTCAAATCAAGTCCAATTACCAAGCCCAAACAAATCATATCATAGTAACCATGGAGTCGCGAGCTCCAAAATTGTGAAAGACGTGGAATGCACCCAAACATCAGTCACCAAATATACATATATCATAATGTCATAATCCATCGAATACAAAACAAATCTAGGATGCATCCATACGCCCCTTAAACAAATAATAATCTTCATAATGCGCATATAATATCAAATGGGGGACGGTGTGAGAAATCACTCACCCACACATGAGTCATGCCAAAGGTGCATCAATGACACGGCCATGTTACCTTCATGGCTAGGAAACAAATAGTGGCTCGGGTCTCAAACTGAAGGGTTCAAAGCAAAGTCATATCAAAGTTCATTTCAAAGGGATCATAGCAAAGGTTCAATGTCAAAGGTTCAAATATCAAAGGTAGCATAGCAGGGTTCAAATAGAACATAATAACAGATCATATAAGAGAACCAAGATAAAAGGCTCAGAGCAAATGTAGCAAATCACATAAGTAATCAAAGATAGAGAGGAATATGTCATGAGAAACCTTAACGATAAGGTCAGAATATCTGTACCTTATTCCGAAGCAAAGCAATAATCAAAGAAAACACCACAGGAATATCAAAATCACTCCCTCTTAACCGAACCTCACTTCTTTTTGTTTTTGTTTTGAGTAGTTTAGTAGTAGGATTAGATGTAGCGGTAGAAAAATTTGTTACTCATTTTCTATTCTTAATTTGTTATCAAATTATTATCATTTTTTTTATATGAAAGCATTTAAATTCTTATCATTCAATAGTGGTTTTTAAATTGTTTACTTGCATCGGTATTTTCTAAAGAGTCCGACAACATCATTTTTTAATTTCTTTAATGTCTTTTGTAAGCAATTTGTGAAGCGTCCATTTTCTTTCCGATTTCGTGTTCACATACGAATTAAATCATTCTTTTTTTTCTTATAATGTTAACGTTTTGTTTTGTTATGTGTAGTGGTATTGAATTTAATCACCTTTAAGAACTTTGGCATTGTTTTAATTTTAAAATCAGTCATTTGAGTTATGCTTTTATTTTTTTCATTTTCGATAAAAATATACAAAATCCCAAAAATAGTTGT